>JAOTRH010000010.1:3432820-3447744 GCA_034768845.1 Heliamphora exappendiculata | reverse complement strand
TAATTTTATATATATAAATATATATATATATATATATATATATATATATATATGCACGGTTGCAAACATGATGAATGTAGTGTGGTTCAGCTGTTTGAACTGCTCAACCACTCATTAACCTCCTTTGGCAAAACAAATGATACATTGAGTACGTAGTTATGCTCACAGCGGTTTATATTTACGAACGAAAAAAAAAAATTTTACTATGTTATATGTCAAATAGTATAATAAATTTCATTTTCTCTATTAGTTAACTTCTTTATTTTTTTTCTTTCACTTAGGGACAACTCTGCATGTAAGTTAGGGTGTTCAACCAAACATTCTAAAATTTTTAATTATATATATATTTTTTTATTTGTATTAGTAATTTAAATGCTTAAATATCCTATTAAAAAGCTTAAACATTCAACCAAATGCTTGAATACCCTGACTAAATACTTAAACACTCAAACAATTATTACTTACAATGAAAAAAAAATATTTGTTATTATTAATAATGAAATTTTCATGAAATAATTTCAAAATACGAGAAGTACTCAAAGACAATTATAAAAGTTCACTTATTTAATTACAAGCTTTGTGTGTGAAAACAATCGTGCCAATATATTAAATTTATTTGATTTTGAAATGTAACGTATTTGAATTAATTGACTACCCACTTTAAAAAAATATTTCTAGAACCACTACTAGTTTCACGCTAGTCACCAAATGTCCTATTTATATATAGGCACACCATAGAAATAGAAAAACCCTATACATATTTAATTCTTAGTCTAAAGCTCTCCAAATGCCCTATTTATATATAAGGGCACCACAAAAAAAGTAAAACTCTATACATATTAATTTAATACTTAGTGGGCTTACACCCCATTCCAATTCAATTATATATAGATCATAAATAATTATATAGGCCATCTAGAATACAAGATATACATTAATTCAACAATCTCCACCTCGTTTTGAATTATGAAAACCACTCTAAATTTTAATCACCATCGATCTCGTTTCTACCATTGTCGTCGAACTGTCCAGCAGCATTGCTCGCACTTTTATATCGATGTGTATGCATCCCTACCTAGGTTGCCCCACAAAACACAATACTTCGTAGAATAAGATAGCTCCACCTCTCCCCCTTTGTGCACACAATTAGAGAGATCATCTTCATTAACCAAATCAAAAGCAAAATAGACTCGCTTTTGCTGAGGTGTACATCTATTCATCACACAACAAAGCTCTATCTCTCCCCCTTTGTGCACGCATGCAATCGAAGAGATTAACGCCATGAATCAAATCAAGAGCAAAAGAGATTGACTTTTGTCAAGGTATACATCTATTCGTCGCGTCAGTCGTATCAATCTATTTGCCTGGAGCTTTCTTGCGAACATCCAATAACAATTGCTATTGAACCTTGCCAATATCCTACACACCATCTAATTTGCTCAATTGCGTACTTATACAACCTCGCCACTTCCATTTACCCTACGTCGATTACGTGTGCTTCTTCGTAATTGTTATTCACCCTGATCACTTTTACATTTTGTATGTGTATGTCTCCTAGCTATGCTACTCGTTTGATGTTTGGCAATAGAACCACATACCACAACCCTCTATACGAGCTTGTTTAGGTTGTCAATTATCTGTCCCTATAGTACATACATGTTCCCTTAAAAACCCAAAGAACTCCACCTCCGGACGAGAACTACAACCTCTCGAATCTAATATCCCTAGAGAAATCCAATTCGTTCTTAAATTTGACACATATTTAAGAAAGATAAGGAGAAACCCTAATTTAGCGGGATAGATAATAGAAATACATGAGATTTGAACTACCGTAAGTAAGACCTCTATAAATGGGTAAGCACCCGATGAAAAATGTATGAGACTAATTCTAGTTCTTGCTTAGAAAAACTTTCAAAAAAGTGTTCTAACTTGAGCGTCAAGGTACTTCCCTATCAATCTTGGCCGAAAAGCTCACTAACAGAATTCTTGTCTTTATAAGAGTTAAGCAGAAGTTCTCCTAATGAAGCTTCATGAGTTCGTCTATAGGTGCTCGGTTCATTCTCATAGTTATTCGGATCCAGATAAGATGGTCATCGCTTTAACTCAAATTGTGATAATATTTTTCAACACGCACATTGTATTAATCATTCGCAATCGAAACATAATTTGAATTAATGTTAACTAATTGTAAATTTTATTTTTGTCCTCATAATTTTTCATATTTTTTAACAATGTTATCAATCTTTTAGTCATAAATTTTTAAATGATAACTTATTATAGAAAATGACAATGTTATTATTTTCTACATGTAAAATAAGATATTCTCATTTTTTGAAAGCTAAATTTCACATTATTCAGTTTTTTATTATATTGGTATATTGTATAATATTTCTCATTTTTAACAAATGAGAAATTTCGAGTTTTATATC
This sequence comes from Heliamphora exappendiculata, assembly GCA_034768845.1. NCBI lineage: Eukaryota > Viridiplantae > Streptophyta > Magnoliopsida > Ericales > Sarraceniaceae > Heliamphora > Heliamphora exappendiculata. The sequence goes on along the minus strand of JAOTRH010000010.1, from coordinate 3,445,315 downwards.
ACATTTGTGCATTTAATACTAATTTCAAATTGAAAATTTTAATTAAGAAAGTTCTCATTTAAAAAAATCTTATTTTTTTTGTAATTATTCATTTTTAGTTTAATATTGTGTATGCAATATTTGTACATTATACACTAATTTCTCCTTCTTTGTGAGAATAAAATTTTGAGAAATTTAAATATTAGTCATTTTTTAGGGTATCATAAAAGATTTAGTCCCATAAATTTTTTTTTTAAAGAGATTTAGTCCTTTCTGATTTGAAATAAATTTTTTATGTCTAATATACCCTCATTTAAAATATGATCCTTTTCATTTTCAAAATACAAGTAATTGATTGTGTGGTGTCAATCGAAATTTTAGGAGTTTGAAATTCATAAAAGTAATATCAAAGTCAATCCCACCAAAAATTTAGAATTTTAGGATTTTCAATTCCTAAATTTTAGGAGTTTCAAATTTTAGAATTTTCAATTTTCATCTCTCTCTCTCTCTCTCTCTAAAACCAAGGAAAGCTTCAGGCTTGAACAAATTTTCTGAAGTGAGAATATCCGGCGAGGGCCTCCCAGAAGTGAGAATCTCTGGTGACACGAGCCGGTTCCCTTACTCGAACCGACAGGGGCATCGATCGATGACACAAGGGCCTCTCAAAGGTGAAGACGAAATGAGGTAGAAGCCAGATGAAATGAGCGGTGTGGCGTGACTGGACAGAGCGGTGAAGACGAACCCCGACGAGGGCCTCTCGAATGTGAGAATCTCTGGCAACACGAGCTGGTTCCCTTACTCGAACTGATAGGGGCCCCAGTCAGCGATTTGGATCTCGCGGATCGTTTGGAAAATGTTCCGGGTGGAGATGGAGGAGGTGAGGTGGTTCGTGAAGGGAGACGACGACACAGTTTTCTTGTCGGACAGCCTCGTAAGAGTTCTGTTAAGATTCGTTAATTTTTTTTATACATATTCTCTATATGATCAGTGTGCAACTGATACAATTATCAGTTGTAAATTATGTGCTGAATAATTTTGAAAGCACTTATTTATTGAACACTGATACAGTTATCAGTTGCATATTATTACTAAATGCACACAGCTTACCTAAATCACTGATATATTTTATCAATTTAAAATTATATTATAAGAAGATATTAAAACAGATACTTAATATTGATAAATGTATCAGTTGTATATGTGTAGTGAACTATAGTACATTTATACTATATTTACTACTAATGAATGTATCAGTGGCATATACTGATAAATGTATCAGTGGTTACATTTGGTTGCGATGAGTTGAAACATATATCAAAACTAATGATTTTGTGAATTTTAAAATGAATCAGATTTATGTGTATAGTAAAATAATTATGAAAATGTATCGTTTGTATATAACTGTGTATCGTTTGTATGTATTATGACGGTGAGTGGTTTCGCCCAGTAGAGAGAGAGGTTGCTTGATTTAAGGGATACGTTATTTTTGAAAAATATTTAAAAAAATTATAAATTAAGAGATGCAGAGAGAGATGTTGCCTAATTTAAAGGATGTGAACAAATAAAATATTGAAGGTATTTTCGTCAGCTAGTTATTGTACGGGACTAAATCTATGAAAAAAACATATATGACTAAAACTCTATTATCAGTTGATAATAAGATCTTTGTTTAAATTTTTCAAAAAATTTTTAATTTTTAATTTTTTTAAAAAAAATTATATTCGATATGAATATTGTTTTATAGTTTACAATGAGTAAGTTTTAAAAATATAAATAGTATTAAATATATATTACAAAAGTTATGTAATTCCAAAATTTAAAATACAAAATAAATATCAATGTCAATCTAGTATATTTATCACTATTTAATTATTAATTGCGTATTTATGAAATTTATCACTATTTAATTATCAATTGCATATTTATGAAATAGGAGTAAAATTGTCTATGTCTTTAATAACTTTTAAAATAAAATATTTTAGAAAAGTTAAAAAGTAAATAATACTTATACCAAAATAAGTACAAAAAATAGGGCCTTAATGTAATTAACTCTAAATTTAATTTAAAAACTTTCTTTCTACATAAGTTGTTGTTACTAAAATTGGTAATAATATTATATAAATAATGCTTAAATTTGAAAAACAATAGTCTTTTAATATAATTTAGTACATTAATTGAAATTTTTTTTATTAGTATAACTTCTTTTAAAAGTTTTAACTCTGAAAGTAAATGTAAATCAATAATATCATTAAAGGTGTCATGTCTTAAAAAAACTATCAAGATTAAGATAATTCTTTTTAAACTATCACTATCTCATACTTCCAACATTTCAAAGTTAACTAAAAAACAAAAAGAAAATCTTTATACATTTAAAATTGTTTAAACATGTTCTCAATTGAAAAGATAACATGATTCTACAATATATATGAAATAATTAGTTTTAAAATATGCTAATTATTTGTAGGAAAGTCGCAACCAATTGTTTATAAAAAAGATAAATATGCAGCAATAAGTAGATTATTTAAAGTAAATATGAGATATCAATTCGTATAAAGAATTAAAAATTGTGCTAGAGCCAAATTGTAGAGAAAAAGCAAAGAGTGTATTAAGTTTGAGAAGGAAAAAGAATAAAAATGTTTCTTTTAAAAAAATTCAAAAGTTATTAAAATTACTTTCAACGCCGCACTATTTAAGTTCTTTTAATTTATACTTTTTAAAAATTTTAATAGTTCTATTTAGCAATCTCATTGAACTTGAGAGGCCTAATTCATTAAATGAAAATTTCTTTTTCAAGTTTTGAATCTGAAAGGTTTAATTTGTTTTACACTATTTTTTTAAAAAGTATTTTTGTTTATAAGTTTTTTAAGTTAACTAAATGGGGCTAGCCTAATTTATTTTGATACCTAATTTTTTATTTTGTGTTAATACGATTTATTTTAAAACTTATATAAAATAGTATATGTTATTAAGAGTTTATAAAATTGAGGGCCTAATTATTTTGGGAGACTTTTGGCGACAACTTAATTTACCAAACAGATGGGTTTTTACTTCTAAGATGGTGGGGCCATCTCTTTTTTTTCTCTTTCTAAAAGGGTCTTTCTTTGATTTGAACATTTGTTTCAGTTTGGATAGAATAAATTCATGTTTGGGCGCAAAAAGTTTTTTGGTTAGGTTAGTTCTTTCTCAAGTAAGTTTAGTTGAAGAATTTCTTTTTTAGCCTTGAGACTCAATTCAATTCTTTAACTTGAGTTGAAATTCGAATCTCTATATTTTTCTTTATATAATTTATGATCTACAATTTAGTTCTTCACATAGATACTTTCCAAAACGCATATGACGCAAACATAAAACCCCCTAACTACGTAATTGCTCGAGCACTGAAATTGCTATTGCAATTTTAATGAGTTAAATTTCTTACGTAGCGAAAAAAAAAGAGCGTAGGTTACGATCCACACAAATTAAATAAAGAACAAGAATAACTAGAAGAAACAAGACAATATACGTAGTTCGACTAGCTACCTACCTGTACGGGATAAAAAGAAAAATTTACTATTATCAATAAGGATTGCAATTACTCTATTTCACACTCATAATGTATCTGTGGTCTCTTTATTATGCCTCTTTCTCTCTCTCTCTCTCTCTACTCTCTCTAGCATTTCTACTAAGCTCTCTCAAGTGTATAAACGATTATCTTAAGTTTCTATGAAATATAAAACTCTTATATATTAAGCTCCTTAGGTCAAGACTTAACTCTAGTCACCGCGTAAAAAACCCTGTTCCGCGACGGGTTACTCGAGTGGACCCTTGACCGCTCGAGCGGTCCCTAACCCAAGACCTCCTATGTACAAGTCCACTCGAGCGAACTCCTGATCGTTTGAGAGGTTACAAACCCTAGACACCAAAATTTGATACACCAAACCAAGAATCTCCACTTTGGCTCGAATTTCTGAACCATCACCATCTTAAAGATTTGTCGGTCGCCTCGTCCTACACCCTATTCATAGGTATGAGTGCTCCACCTTCTCTATTTATCAAATTGAATGAACCTAGACCAAATTCAAGCCACACTTGAACTTGACTCTCTTGCAATCAACTAGCCTCTCGTTCTTGGATAGTCTTCCAAACTCCCAAGTCTCAACTTTATGTGGTAACACCACCTTCTCTGACACTGCTACTTGCCCCTGATCTCTACTTGATCTGCTTATAGCTTTTCTATGACCTAAAGATTCTCCACTGTAGTGTTTCTGCTGCTGTTGATTTGAACTATTATCACCCAAAATTTTGAGTGAACTTTACTGACAGAACTCCGCCTCAACTACTATACTCTTTTTCTGACTTTCTGACATACTCTTCTTGTCATTTTGACTAAGCCTCAAATATTTGTATCTCGTGCCATCCCTACTGGATTTTGCTTGTATGGTAATGGTAACTCCACCTATCACCGTGTCCTTTATCAATCTATAGAGACCATCCACTTTCTGTTCTTTCATGATTACCATAGCCCCTCTACTAATCTTCATTGCTCCATGCATTGCTGTAAACCCAAAACTTAAAGAATCTAACGTTCCCAAAGAGACCAAGTTTTTCTTTAACCCCGGAACATGCTTGACATTCTCCAAAGTCCTTACAATCTCATCAAGCATCCTGATTTTGACTGTATTTATTCCAATTAACTAACACACTGAGTCATTCCCCATTAGAACAGTACTCTCGTTGCAAGACTTATATGAGTCAAATAATTCTCTAACTGAACACACATGGTATGAGCATCCTAAATCTAATATCCATGACTTTGACAAAAAATCAAAATCTGAATAAACTGAAAGTACATCTTCGTCTACCTCACTGTCTGACGATTCTTCGACAAAATTGATGGATTCTACAGACGCTTTTTCACTCTTCTTTTCTTTCATATGTTGCTTCAATTTTTGGCATTGGCTCTTAAAGTAACCAGTTTTGTAGCAATAGAATCGTTCCACGTTCTTCTTTGCACGTGACTTACACCGAGATCTCTCTTTATTGGAACCCTCCTCACTGGATCTACTCCTCCCTCTACTTGACTCAGACTTAGCCAACAACAATCCGTCTGCATCTGATTCATCATCCCTCTTCATCTTCTCATGTGACAAAAGAGCACAAGTGACTTTTTCAAGTTCTAGAGTGTCCTTCCCGTACATTAAAGTCGTCACCAGATGATTATAGAATATTAAAAGTGATGCCAATAGGAGTATCGTCTTATCCTCATTATCAACTTTTACTCCAAACCCGGATAACTGTGTGATGAGCATATTAAATACGTTGAGATGTTCCAAAAAGTTTGTACCTTCCCTCATCTGTAGTCCATACAATTGCTTCTTCATGTACAACTTATTGGCCATATTTCTCTTCCAGTAAAGACCTTTCAGCTTCTGCCAGATCTCATGCGTTGTCTCTACATCAAGCACGTTGTGAGTAACCCCGTCTCTCAGATTCAACCGAATTGAACTTGCGACCTTAGAATCAATGTCCTCCCACTTGTCATCGGTCATCTTCTCTGGCTTTCTAGCCTTGCCGAGTAACATCTTAGAGACCCCTTGCTAGATCAGCAGATCCTTTATCCGTTTCTATCAAAGGGAGAAGTTATTTTTTCTAGTAAACTTTTTGACTTCATATCTGATGTTCATCATCTCTACTGCAATCTTGTGATGAAGCCTTTAACTCACTCTAATACTAGTTGTTAGGATTTTAATGGCTTAAATTCCCTACGCAGTAGAAAAAAAGAGCGTAGGCCACGATCTACACAAATCAAATAGAGAACAAGAACGACCAGAAAAAATAAGACAATATACGTGGTTCAGCTGATAGCTTACCTCCATGAGATAAGAAGAAAGAATCTACTATTATCAATAAGGATTACAATTACTCTATCTCACACTCACAATGTAGCTGTGGCCTCTCTACTGAGCTTTTCTCTCTCTCTCTCTATCTCTCTCTCTCTATACTCTCTTTAGCCTTTCTACTGAGTTCTCTCAAGTGTATATATGATCTTTTTAAATTTCTATGAAATATAAAACCCTTATATATTAAGGCCCCTAGGTCAAGACAACCCTAGCCGCCACGCAGAAAAACTTGCTCCGCGACTGGTCGCTCAAGCAGACTCCTGACTGCTCAAGCAGTTCCTAACCCGAGATCTCCCGTGTACAAGTCCGCTCGAGTGAACTCCTGATCGCTCGAGCGGTTACAAATCTGAGATACCAAAATTCGAGATACCAAACCAATAGTTGGGACTATATACTTTGTATTAGTGTGAGATATCCTTATCCATTCATTATATAACTGAATTTTTATTAATAATACGTTGTCTAAAACCATTTAGAACTCTAACATAATACAACTCAAAAGAACAAATACACCTTGACCAAGTTTGTTTATAAATTACTAAAATTAGTTAGAACTTTAAACCTTAACATATAAGTAATAAGAACTTGAGATTGGTGTTGTGTCCACAGTGTTGGGCCTCTAATTAGTATTAAACATATATTTATTACTTAAATTAAACATCAAATAATAATTAATTATTTTTAAAATTATATTTATTATTTATTTTTAAAATAAATTAAGTATAAATGCTCGATCTATTAAAATTTTTAAATAAATTTTTTTCTTCACAACTTTAACAAAGTAAATTATAAAATAAGGTGCTTTTCTCGTTAAAATTAGATGAGTCTATAATAATCTCGTGTAGTGTTTATATTTAAGTACCCCACAATATTGTATTTTGTGTATATTGTTTATATAATCTTATAAATTTATTATTTATTTTTCTCTTACATATTTTATTTGACATCTAATAATATTAATATTAAAGTGTAATATGCCAAATATAGTGTTTGTTTAGTATCTTGATTTTAAATCAGTTTTTTAATTTTAAGTTATTTTAAGTTAAAAAGTTAAAAAATTTATTTGATTAAAAAATTAGTGACTTTTAAATCACTAAAAAAATTAAATAAATCGAATGTGAAATTTTATGTCTGTCTTTATATATCAAAAAAATCAAAAAGACAAAAACAAAGTAAAAAAGAGCTAAAATAGTAAAATTGAAAATTATTATAAAAAAATTAAAAAGTAAATAGGCTAAAAGTTGAGAGATAAAAAATAAATTTTTTAAAATTTTAAAATATTAAGTCAAAACTCAAAAAATTAACTTAAAAATCATCGAAGGCATAGTGACTGACTGAAAATATAATCACTAAATATAAAAATAAAGCATTATTAAAACAATAAACACACAGAGAAGGGGATAAATAGAAACCCCTTCACTCAGGATCTCCAGATGTCCGGAGCTAGGCGACGAGCCCGCTTCCACAGATGGACCCGATTAGCCCGCTACCTGAAAAGCTTTCTAGAGAGAGAAAAAAGTAGAGAGAGAGAGAGAGAGAGAGAGAGACCATCTCTGTGTCTTCGTCAGTTCTCTCCTATACGGTACGAATCTCAGCATTCTGGTGAACAACTCCTTCCCCGTCCCTTCATTTCACTCTTGTTTTATCGCAACAATCTCTCCATTATCCCATTCCTCGCTATCTCTCAGCTCTTTCTGGACATTGGGTTGAAATTGAATTCAAATTCATCTGGATTGGGTGATTCTATTATGCTTGCATTTTCTTTTTTCTCTCCCCTCGTCGTCTGAATATTGTGTTGTTGAGATCAGATACAAGATCATCTGCATTTGAACTCTTTCACATTGGGTTATTGTTTTAGAACTGGATTTTATTTTTTATTTTTGACAATTACAAGGTATCTATGATCAATGTGGATACAGAATATGTGATGATTGAAGATGAGTAGTATTGCAAGATTCATTGACTCTATACAGCTATTTTGATACTCCTTTTTGCATTTAAGATGGAATTAATCTAGAGGTTCTCTTTTTGTCTCTTGGATGTTCAAACTAATAAGGTGACAATACTTCTTCTAGGAGTGGTTTTAGTTGATTCACGAGAACCGAATGATTAGCTGGTTTCTGGTTCTGTCCATGTGATCTTCATGGGTAGCCTCGGAATTTATCAGACTGCAATTCATTCAGTTCAATTGCATGGGTTCACATTTTCTGTGTTCATTTCATACATCTTTTCCGATCAGTAAAATCAATTGTGGTGGTTAATCAGAAATGGATACGAAACTTTACCAAAAATCCCTGTGACTTTTTGGAGAAGGAGTGCAATGGCTGAGAGAAATGCGTCCTCTATCGGCAAAAAGAAATCGTTGTTTTGTTTGTTTTCAATCACATCTATCCTTTTCATATTATCTTGGGTATTTGTGTTGCGCTCGACTGGCCATCCTTACTTCATTGACCATAATTTGTTACCCAATCCTAAGATTTTTGCTACGTTTGATGATGGGAATTCTGCACCCAAGAGTCAGAGTGATAATAACTCTTTAATCACATGTAACCCAGTCATTCTCAAGGAAAAAGTAGAATCTTCACAAGAAAATAATTTGGTGGGATGCAGTCCTAATAATGGAGTCCTTAAAGTTTTCATGTATGATTTAGCCCCTGAATTCCATTTTGAGCTGTTGGATTGGAAGCCTGAGGAGAAAGGAGTCTGGCCTGATATTCGAACCAAAGTCCCTGAATATCCTGGTGGGTTAAACTTGCAACACAGTATAGAATATTGGCTCACCTTGGATCTCCTCTCATCAGAATTCGCTGACACTCCCAATGCTTGTGGTGCAGTAAGAGTCCACAACTCAAGTGAAGCAGATGTTATATTTGTGCCCTTTTTTTCTTCTTTAAGCTATAACCGGTATTCTAAGGTGAAGCCACATCAAAAGAGAATTAATGAGTTGCTACAAGAAAAGTTGGTCAGGTTTTTGACAAGTCAAGAGGAATGGAAGAGGTCAGGGGGACAAGACCATATAGTTTTAGCCCACCATCCGAATAGCCTCTTAGATGCAAGGATGAAGCTCTGGCCTGCGACATTCATACTTTCAGATTTTGGAAGGTATCCCCCGAATATAGCTAACGTTCACAAAGATGTGATTGCACCTTACAAACATGTCATCAAAACGTTTGTGAACGATTCATCTGATTTTGATAGCCGTCCGACTTTGCTTTACTTCCAGGGAGCCATATATAGAAAAGATGTATGTCACCCTCTATCCTTATTCTCTTTGTTATTTTGTTAGATTTAGAAGAGGAAATGAAATAATTGTTCTACTGGCAATTTTTATTTTTGCATTAGTTTGACTAGTTTTCAGCTGTAATTCAACTACATGGTCGTTATCTAACCTCATATGCTCACTTTCTGTTTGCCATGCCATACTTCGTTAATATGCTTATACTACTTTTTTGTTTACCTGTTATCTTGTATAACTTTAAACATACATAATCTTCATATCGTGGTCAAAGCTTTCTAGTCATCAATGCTAGTTATGTACTGGTCCCCTTTCCCATTATTACCATTTCCTACTATGCTAAGCTGTATCTTCTGGAAAAATTAGTTAGATAAGTTTGTAAATAGATTAGTGTTATCCAGATTCAATGTCTTGGGTGGTTAATCTTATTTTTGGGATTAGGAACACTACTGTGTATCTGTTTTGGCTTCTTTTAGATTTGTTGAAGGTCCAGCTAAAAGTATGCATTTTTTGTCTTAAGAAAGCCAATATTTTAAAATCAGTATGTAAATTTAAAATTTTTGCCATCCTCTATTCTTTAATTATGAAGCTTCCAAGTTTTTGGTCGAATTAATACTCTGGCTTGCTTTTTGATAAAATATTCCTTCCATTCTCCCTCTATAAGTCTATGTTAAACAGCAAATCCATGTTAATTATATTGGTCTGGTCTACTGGCACCTGGAAAAATGTGATATTAAGGGTTTTCTGGATTCATTACTCTCAGTTTTGCACTCTGAAAGTGAAATTAAAATTTTACTTCAAATTGACTCTGTTTATTCTGTGTTTTGTTTTGATACATACATTTTTTGGATGGGCATATATTTTTTTCTCTTTTAGAATAAAAGACTTGATTATAGCACATCTATGCTTCAACAATGGTTTTGAATCGCGAAAAAAAAGGAACAATGAGGCATGCCTTAGTCTACTTGGCAACTCATTAGAGTATTGTGCCAATTGAAGTCTTGATCTAGGTGCTTTTGTAGGTAATTCAGACCTAGAACAGCATGCCTTTCCCATTTTATATTACTCTCTCATTAAGTAGTTTTTGGTTATTGTCTTCTCCACCCCTGAGCTTCACTATCTGCCTGCCCCATTGGTTTTATGGGTGTATGAGATTACGAGATTTGAGAACTCGCCTAGAAAAGATTATGTCCCACGTTTGTAAGTCATAGTTTGGTGTTTAAACTTTGAATTTCAAACTTCATCTTGACGTACTAATATCGAATAGGGCCCAACACCATGGTTGTATATTGTGATTGAGATTTGCATAGATGGTCTTTGGATTATAAGAGCAGTCCAGGAGTTTGTTGAGAACGAAGTTTATGCTCTTGGGGATGTTAGAAGTGGTTTCTTTTGTGATTAACCTTTAGCAAAAGAAGATGCTTCTAAAGTTCCATAGGTGAAGAAGCCTTTTATGATTAGGTAGCGGCGTTGACAGAAGGATTCTGGGAAAAGTCATAGGACACTAAAGTAATTGGGTTTGGATGCTGACACCAAGCCTTTCAGAAAAGCGATTCTTCGACTCCATGCTCTGTTCAAGGTGCCATTTTTCTGGGCCACCATGTACAGTAATTCAATAATGTTTGTTTTCGTCAAGCAAATTACTGTTCCAATCCTGTTCTAGCATGTGTAAACAGATGTGTTATCTGTGTGCTATTTCTTGATGCCTTTTAATTTCATCTAGGAGCCTGGAGTCTTTTATTTCCTTCTCCAATGTTTTTCGGTTTTTTTTTTGTTCCATTGATGCCATGGTTTGGGACACTATTATGAGTAGGAGGGGCTCAAGATTCAACTGAACCATCCCGAATGTATCGCCGTCTTATTTTATTGCTTTCTATGTTTAGGGAAAGAAAGGAATTATCTTTTTTCTTTTTCTTGTTTTCATGCTGTGGAGTTGGGTGTTTTCTCTCATCATTTTGAAGGAGCATAATAGATGAATCTTTTACTAAACTAACCTCCTAGTTGCTAATACAAGAATCTGTCCTCGTTATAATAACTTTCGTAATTTATGAAAGGATTTTATATTTTCACTTCCTTATTTGGCATCAAACATACTATAATTACGATTTTGTTTTTTCTTTTTATGGAACTTAGGGAGGATGGCTACCCCCATCCGCCCCCTTAGTCTGTCTATGGTCGCAAATGAAAATGTGAATGCATACCTCTGGCTTTTGTTTTAAGTTTGTTTTCTGGCCTGAGCTCGTCAGCTAATTCTTTCTTACTAGGATGAGCAATGAACCGGATGATATCTCTAAATGAAATCATTGCCAAGATAATATCTCTATCTTTAGTTTCGATTAATTCTCTATTATAATTGTTGAGTTCACTTTTGCATCAAATACTTTTTTACTTCATGGTTTTTTTGTTTTTTGTTGGCAATTCAGCACTCACACACACACACACACACACCATATATATATATATATATATATATGTTATTGATGGGATTGTGGAATCCTTTGTTTTCTGTATGTCATGAAAAAGCTTGCTTTGCTTTTAAATATCTAAACTCTTTAGTTTCTCATCTTTAGGGTGGTTTCGTTCGGCAAGAGTTGTTTTATCTTTTAAAAGAAGAAAAAGACGTACATTTCTCATTTGGAAGTGTCGGAAGAGATGGGATCCATAAAGCGACCCAGGGAATGCGCACTTCTAAGTTCTGCCTCAACATTGCAGGTGACACTCCTTCGTCAAATCGCCTGTTTGATGCCATTGCTAGCCACTGTGTTCCTGTTATCATCAGCGACGACATTGAGCTCCCCTATGAAGATGTCCTGGATTACTCTGAGTTCTGCGTATTTGTCCGTACATCAGATGCCCTCAAGGACAAGTTTCTCATCAATCTTATTAGAAGCATTGGAAGAGAAGAGTGGACACGAAAGTGGGCGAGGCTGAAAAAGGTTGAGAATTTCTTTGAGTTTTGGTACCCATCAAAGGACGGTGATGCTGTTCAAATGATATGGCAGGCGGTGGCACGAAAGGTTCCAGCGATTAGAATGAACATACACAGGTCTAGGCGATTCTCTCATTACAATGAACCGAGAGATACAAGGCTGAAATCAGTTCAATTGCCAATTAATTTTGCAGCTTGAGTAAAGTGTGGATTCTTTTTGGCCAGGAAGTTATAGAGCTCTCTCTACGAGAAGAAAATCAGCTTCAACGCAGCTTCAGGAAGGTGAAAGTGCAGTTAATTCTCCTGCAGATTTTGGGGAAAAGGTTTGAGTGTTTGTAAAGAAGGAATGAAGTGGAAAAAAGGAAGAAATAAAATCATATTTTGGCATTTTGCTACCAATTTGGTAGGAATCTTTGCATTGATTCATTTATTCATTGGCTTATTATTGTTTATTTCTTTTTCCTTTTTGCTGT
>JAOTRH010000010.1:3415268-3432720 GCA_034768845.1 Heliamphora exappendiculata | reverse complement strand
GTCCGTTTAATCTTTTAATCCGACGGTCTCGAATTAAAGATTAAACGCCTAGGGTTTTGGAACCCTAAACGAGCCGTTAAATACCTAAATCTTTTTCTCAGCCTCCGGACCACCGTCACAGCCTCAGACCACCGCTGAAACGCCGAAAAAGCTGGAAAAAAACAGCCAAATAACCCCTTGAATGGGCCAAAATTCTGTTGCCTTTGGTAGCCTTGTGCCGCCATGTTTCAACCACTGTTTGATCGCCTTTCCGTCACTGTCGAACCCCCAAAAAATTATGGTACATAGAGCACATCAAGGTCTTGATCTCTGAAAAAAAAATTACGTCAAAATACAATGTCGAAATAACCCAGAAAAATCTTCAAATGACCGAAATACTGTAGCATCACCATTGTGCGCACCGAACTTTGAAGCAATTTTTTACCCCTTTTCTGCCGTCGTCGAACCGCAACCGAACCACCATCGGATAGCCAATGGACAACCTTTATTTAGCGAAAAAATCGCGTCAAAAAAGATTGCCGAAAGCCCCGAAAACGATCCCCGAAGTTGGCGCCCTGTTGCTGCCGCCGCCTCCTTCATCCCTTTTTGTCTAATTTTCGATCCTCGTTTTTCGTAACACGATTACATCACATATCTAAAAAAATAGAATAAAATAATATATTACATCGTCAAAATCCTATACCCCGTGTAAGAGGTGTACAATCGATCTAATCTCGAAACAAAAACCTTCGAGATATACGATAACGATAACGATATAATTAAAATATTCATTCATTCATTCATATAACCGGATCATAACGACTTATAGCTGCAAAATCGAGGTTAGCACAATAGTTTTTCATGAAAAACGCAGCTATGGCTCTGATACCATTGTTGGAGAGAGAGCTGCACGGCGGGAAAAAAAAGGAGATGAAGATTGATTTTTTTGAATCGACGTCGTGACCGTAAAAACGACGTATGCGATTTTCATGAAAATCGAAAACTATACAGATTTTAATAGTTTAAAACCTTTATGAAACTTGTCGATAAGCTTCTACAAATCCCGAATACGTTGAAGACGACCTTCCAATCTTCTCACATATGACCCGGACGCACTACGACGATCATGATGTGTGGGCACCGATTTCGATCGAAGTGTTCTTTCTGCCTTGGTTTCTTCTCATACAATGATATCCAAAAAAGAAAAAATAATTATCAAAGAGAAGAGGAGGCCGGCGGCTATCATGGAGTATTAGGATTAGGTTTTGATTAATTAGCCTCTCTTTGATATATAAGAATATATCAAATATATATTAAGTATATATCATCTTTTCTAAAATGATATAAAGAGATATACTTAACATAAATAATTAATCCCACCATCTCCTAGGGCCGGCCACCTAGGGAGTAATCCCTAGGTGTGCCAAATACCAATACTGTCCCTCATTAATTTAATTTAATTAATATCTCCGGCGGTAAAACCAGCATTCTAATTAAATTAAATAATTACCAAAACCAACAAGAAAAATATCTGTGCGTATACTGGGTTACGTGAGGGATCACGAGAAAGTATAGGACTCGGGCTAACCGTACGAGAAAACTAAATATCCCTAATTCTATTCCCGAGTTAGATCCTTTTCCGTACAAATCAGAACTTATTCCACTAAAGGTTCTGACTGAACTCCTGGTCCTAACTCAAATTATGTCATGAGTCTCCAATTATCAAATGCACTGAATTCTCCCCACGTTTAAGATATAGATTTTCTATAAATAAATTATGTTACTGACAACCCAATTTAATTATTCTCTTCTCCTCGCAACCACACCACTTAACCTTTTGATATTCCAGATCCGAACATCCACTATACAGGTTTGGCATAATCAAACCTATAAGCAAAGCACACGAGGGGGAACTCCTCAGCCTAAATCAGACGTGATTTTCGTTAGCTAATTATCAATCATCGAACAAATAATGTCAGTACCCAACTCATCAGTATTGTTGATCTCATGAAAGAAATCTCAACTATTGACGACTCAAAGTACTGTACATTATCTGAACACAATTAATCAATTATTTCAGGATTAAGAGTTCGTGCAATACATGATAATACATGATGTGGATCAATCCATAGAGTTAGTATAGAATCGATCATCCCGTTGATCCCGCTCAATACACTCTAAGTGTACTAACACATCGAGCTCGAATATCGAATTCTCAAAACTTGAATTTGATCCGTTCGATCTAGCCAAGACCAGCTACTATAACGATGTACTACAATCTTACCAATAGAATGTCCGGGTCTATTACGATTGTGAGCCTACCTGTATAATCTGTCAGAACCTTTGACCTGATCTTCCATGCAGCACGCACCGAGTCAAATACTGGATAAAATATACGAACTATGTATTGATACATCACAAATGTAAATATGAAATCATAAATGCAAAACCATCTCTAATGTTTCTCATTAATATGCAAGGGATCTATAATAAAAATACATAAAAAGCATGACTTTTCAGTATACATTCTCAACACCCGCCACATGATAGACTATGTTTGGAGGAATTAAGTTTAGATTGTCTATCTATTCTTATTGTTAACATTGTAAAGATTTAACATGTGAATTGATCTTATTTCAGGAAACATGTTTACTGAAAAATAAGCTGCTCCTGAAAAACAAGTCGCTCCTATGCCTGGTGTTCCAACTGTTCCTTTGTCTCACGTAGACAAGCTAGGAAAGTTTAGAGGAGTAGCTGATTTTAAGAGATGGCAACAAAAAGTGGTAATTTATTTCACCACTCTGAATCTGGCCAGATGCCTGATTGAGGAAGCTCTAGTTGCAGATGAGAAAGCAGACACTAAAAAATTGATGACAGTTGATAATTAGAAGAATGCCAATTATCTGTGCAAGAATTATGTTCTGAATGCTCTAGATGACTCATTGCATTCTGTGTTTAATGAGGCTAAAACTGTAAAGAACTGTGGGAGTCATTAGATCGAAAGTACAAAATTAAGAGTGTTCGGTCCAAGAAGTTCATAGTGGGCTGGTTCCTTGATTATGTGATGAATGACTCAAAACCCGTGATGGTTCAAGTCCAAGAGCTTTAGATTTTGATTAATGAGATCAAAGAAGAAGGGATGTTACTGAGTGAAGCATTCCTGGTGACTGCAGTCATCCACAAGCTTCCTGAAACATGGAAAGAATTCAAGAGTTATCTAATGTTCAAGAACAAGGAGATGACTCTGGAGGCTCTATTCTTCAAGCTTAATGTTGAGGAAGAAAATCGAGTAAGGAGCAAGAGTGTTAGGTCCAACTCCAGCATGGCCAATGTGATGGAAGTTGAAAACTCTTCAAGTGCAAAGAAGAGTGTTCATAACAGTTATACCAATACAAGGTTTGACAAGAAATTCAAACTAGGACCAAGAGGTCATATAGCTAAAAAGAAGAAGGAGAAATTTCAAGGAAAATGCTTTAACTGTGATAAATTTAGGCATCATGCTTCAGAGTGCAAGAAGCCAAAAAATTTTCAAGCTCAAGCTCATACGGCAGAGGCAACTGAGGGTGTCTCAAATATTAATCTTTCGACCGTGGTTTCTGAGGTGAACATGGTAGATTCAAATCCATAAGAATGGTGGATAGGCACAGAGACTACTCACCATGTCTGCTGTGACAAACAAATGTTTAACATCTTTGAGTTGGGAGCCCATGGTCAGAAGCTGTTTATGGAAAATTCAGCTACCACATATGTGTTGGGGCAAGGCCAAATGATCCTCAAGATGACATCTGAAAAAGAGCTGACATTAAATAATGTGCTATATGTGCCAGACATTCGGAAAAATTTGATATCTGGGTCTCTATTGAGCAAGCACGGGTTTCGGATGGTCTTTGAGGTAGACAGAGTTACGCTGTCTAAGATAGGGATGTATGTGGGGAAAAGATATGTAATCAATGATCTATTCAAGATGAATGTAATGACTGTCATTCCCATTGCTAATAAAATAAAATCTCATGTTGCTTATGTGCTTGAATCTTTCATTTTGTGGCATGATAGATTAGGTCATGTTAATTATGATTCTATGCGTAGATTAATTAACTTGGAGCACACACCTAGTTTTGACATTGATAAAACTCACAAGTGTAAAACTTGTGTAGAGGCTAAGTTAACTAGGTCTTCATTTCACTTGGCTGAAAGAAGTACCGAGCCACTGGGTTTAATTCACACTAATGTGTGTGATTTGAAATATGTTCAAACTCTTAGTGCTAATAATTACTTCATCACGTTTATTGATGATAGTACAAAGTACTGCTATGTATACTTGCTAAAGAGCAAGAATGAAGCTTTGGACAAATTCATTATGTACAAGAATGAAGTTAAAAATCAACTTAGCAAAAAGATTAAGGTGTTGAGAAGTAACCGAGGTGGTGAATATAAATCACCGTTTGGTAGATATTGTGCTGAGCACAAAATTATCTACCAAACCACTGCACCTTACTCACCTCAGCAGAATGGAACTGCTGAACGTAAAAGTCGTACCTTGAATGATATGATGAATGCTATGTTGGTAAGTTCTGGGTTGCCTGAGAACATGTGGGGTGAAGCGGTTCTCACCGCTAATCACATCCTGAATATAGTACATCGCATGAAGAATGACAAAATACCTTATGAGTTGTTTAAATGTATGAGGCCTACCTATAATTACTTAAAAACATGGGAGTGTCTTGCAAAGGTAGCTATACCTCCTCCTAAGAAGGAGGAGACAGGTCCAAAAATAGTTGATTGTGTTTTCATTGGTTATGCACAAAATAGAAGTGCTTATCACTTTCTTTTATATGAATCTGTAGTAACAGATATTCACAAGAATATAGTTATGGAGTCTAGAAATGTGTCGTTCTTCGAACACATATTTCCGTATAGATCCATAAAAGAGTCCAGTTCAATAAAACGAACTTTGCATCCTACTAATGATAGCAGTAGAGATCAAGAAGAGAAAGTTGATATAGAGCCAAAACGTAACAAACGGGCTAAGAAATCAACCTCTTTTGGTCCAAATTTTCTAACATACTTGTTAGAAAATAAGCCTCGTACATACAAGGAAGTTGTAAACTGTCATGAGGCTCCATTTTGGAAAGAAGCGATTAAAAGCGAGATTGATTCTATACTACAAAATCATACGTGGAAACTAGTAAATTTGTCACAAGGTAGTAAGCCTTTGGGCTACAAATTGATCTTCAAGAGAAAGATGAAAGTAGGTGGATCAATAGATAAGTACAAAGTTAGGCTTATTATCAAATGATACAGACAAAAGGAAGGCCTAGATTACTTTGATACTTATTTTCTTGTATCCAGAATAACCTCAATTCGTATGATAACCGCTATTGCGGCCTTACAAAATCTAGCGATACATCAAATAGATGTAAAAATAACTTTTCTAAATGGAGATTTAGATGAAGAAATCTACATGGAACAACCTGAGAGTTTTTCTAGGCCTAAAGAAAAAGTCTGTAGGCTAGTTAGATCTTTGTATGGTCTGAAGCAAGCTCCTAAACAATGGCATGAAAAGTTTGACAATATAGTATTGTCTCGTGGGTTTCGAATCAACGAATGTGACAAGTGTCTATATGTCAAAGGCACTGATGAAGGTTATGTCATCCTGTATCTCTACGTTGATGACATGTTCATTGTGGGAAGTAACGACAAAGTTATCCAGTCCACTAAAGATATGTTGAATTCAAAGTTTGACACAAAAGATATGGGTCTCGCTAATGTGATTCTGAGTATCCAGATCACCAGAACATTGGACGGCCTTACGTTGTCTCAAACTCATTATGCTGACAAGATTTTGAGAAAATTTAACAATTATGACACTAAAGTTGCCAGGACCCCGGTGGATATGAGTATCCATTTATCCAAGAATGGGGGAGAGAGCGTCTCCCAATTGGAATATTCTTAGGTTATTAGAATCTACTATACTTGATGAGTTGTACAAGGCCTGACATAGCCTACTCTATAAGTAGACTGAGCCGATACACGAGTAATCCAGGATGTGATCACAGCAAAGCGATAGTTAGATTGCTATGTTATTTGAGATATACTTGTGATTTGGGACTGCACTACACCGATATCCGTGGTATTAGAAGGTTACTATGATGCAAACTGAATATCGGACACGAAAGACTCAAAGTCTACAAATAGTTATGTATTTTTACTTGGTGGTGCAACGATATCTTGAAAATCTTCCAAATTGACGTGTATAGCACGTTCTACGATGGAATCAAAATTTATTACTTTAGATAAAGCAACTGAAGAAGCCAAATGGCTACAGCAATTTCTTGAAGATGTTTCAAGATGGCTTAGACCTGTGCCAGCTATATGTATCTATTGCGATAGTCAATCGGTAATAGGAAGGGCACATAGTCATATGTATAATGGTAAGTCTAGACATATACGTCGTAGACATAATACCATTAGAAAACTACTCTCAAGTAAGGTTGTCCAATTGACTATGTAAAGTCCAAGGATAATATTACAGATCCGCTAACCAAAGCGTTAACCAGAGAGTTTGTTGAAAGAGCATCGATGGGAATGGGATTAAAGCCTATAACATAAAAATGTATCGTGAAGGAAAATACAACCTAGTTGACTGGAGATCCCAAGATCTATGTTCAATGGGACAACCTAATTATGTATACCTATGATAATAACTGTAGAGTTTGAGAACTCTTACCTATTCCTATGATGCAGCAGTAATTTGGGAGGTTAAGCATTAGCTTTTAATGACTTTTACTGGTGAGCCAGGCTGGTATTGAGAAATACCATTGGATAAAAGTCACCTATGTGAGTATGAAGTGTGACTGCTTCTTTGAGAGTTTGACAAGGTAAAATTCTTGAGAAAATACTTGCAGAACCAAGAAGAGTGTTTCATGGCCAAAACGAACATAACCGTGAGAACGAAAATTTTATTGTGAAAGTTATTGTGTGAAGCCTATTGTCTCGGTTTACTGCTAAGACGACATAGTTCAAGGAGGCACCGCCCACTTGTTTGCCGATAAATTCGATAGGTTCTCACAAAGGAAGGTTCAAAGCTAACCGCAACCTATCCTATGCAGGACTTTCAGTTGTCTATCTCTCTTGCAATCAGCTTTGTAATTTAGGTTTATTCTCCCGTCAATTTCATTCATGGGGGGAATTATTGGAATTTTTGAATTCAATTGGCTTTATTTTCTTAATTCAATTAGAAAATGAATTGGCCATTCAATTGGATTCAATACCAGAGTTCAATTGACAATTGAATTGGCCATTCAATTGCCAATTCAATTATGGTGTAACTCTCCATGAGAAAAATTCTATATAAGATACTCATGTTGTATTCTCAGTTGTATTTCTGAAAACACACACAGACAATAGGTAAGTGAGGAGAAAGAATACAAGGAGAGGAGAAAGATAGAGAGACCTAATTACTATTTTAAGTTGTGAGAGAGAAAAAGACAAACGAGGTACGTTCGTAGTCGATCCTTGGTAGTGTTTCAACGTTCGGATCAACCGTTTTATCCTTGGAGAGTGATGCTGGTGAAAAACCTACAACACTCTCGGTAAGCGGTGAATCATTCTTAAGAAAACTGCGTTTGTAGGACTCAGTTTGCATATTCTGTTCATGTTATTTTCCGCAATTTCGTTTCTGTAAATTCTATTTATTGTAATTGTTGAAAGTTAATAAAGATGTATTTTCTAGACTACCGAGCATATTTCTTCTGGCGTTATATTTCTCCCAACAAAAATTTCGTTCAAGATTACAATCCCTAGGTTCGGTCAGCTTGCTGTAGAACCACCATCAAAGCCTATGTTTATACATTTATCCTCAAAGAGTACCTAACAATTTCCTATTAAGAAGTGAACGTCAAAAAGGTGTACGGATACACATGCCAGAGAAGAGAGAAAGAACTGGTGAGACATAAGTCGGTGTATGATTCGAATAAAAAGCAAATCTACCATGGCTATAACTTTGGTTACCTGTGAGAGAAGAAGAATCAGACAATGCTCGACGCGAATCTTTCGTTGCTTGAGATTCATATCCTGGTCGGCGTTGCTCCATTGGCGTTAATCTCACTAATTTGTTAAGAAAATCCATGGCTACATGCTTGAAGCTAAGGCAATGGCGAAAACGAAAAAAAATTGGGGGAAAAGATCTCTCAGGCAACGCACGGACTGGATGGGGCTAGGGTTATGTTTTTGTCTTAATCTCTCATATAACTCCACTAATTTGTGGAGATTGGGAGAGGATTTTAGAAATCTCATGGGAAACTAGGAAAAGAAATCTAGAATGAAGAAGAAGATACAAGCGTGTGGTGGGGGAGGGACCTTCTGGTCTCTTTGTTTTGTATTGTATATATTTTTTTTTCTCTAGAATAACCTAGAAACCCCCACTTTTTTAACTTAAGATCAATTATTATTATCCAAATAATTTATTTCATTTTCCCCCAATCAAATTTAAAACTTTCAAATGATATTATCAAATTTTCGAACATCCCAGAACTAGCCACATTTTATTATCCCGATGTCCCGTCATACACCAATCATCAATTATTAGACTTATTTATCATAAAAAAATCATTTCAAAAATTTGATTGCGTTAAAAATAATAAATAATTAAATTATAACGTACCGGGTCTCCACAACGTAAGCATGGAAGAAATCGAACCACTACAAATCTTGGTGTCAGGTTCTATTTCTCTCTCTATTACCTCTTTAATATTCTCATTACTTTATTTCTTATTATATTTGCTATATTTGTTTCAAATATTAAAAGGTTTTCGAAAAGAATTTTAAAATTGTTATTTTTCTTTTTATACCTAATTCACCCCCTCTTCGGTTGCCTAAACTAACAAAAATTTTCAACAAATTTATTTATCTCGTCAAAAATCATTCAGAAACAATTAAACAAATTTTTTTATGATCTCATTTTAAAATTAATATCAAAGAAAATGTTCCTAAACTAACCATTGTTACAAATCATGAACAATGGTTTGAAGAATATATCACATGGGGATTAACTAATCAAGTTATTTCTAAATTTTAGAACCCATTAGTTAGATGTTTTTTTCTAGCAATGATTAAAACTATGCATCATATGTAGTAAAAAAACTACCAATGGAAAAAATATTTCACATTTTGGATTTCGAGCACTATGTGATGGTGAGAAAAAGAATACTTTTTACTCAGTCATACCGAATTGAATATTTAAAAGTCACAGAAGATTAGGAATTTACAAACAGGGATCCATATGAAGTCACAAAAAGCGACAATACTAAAATAATTTAGTGATTTGCAACTGTAAGAATGTGTTATTATTTTTTTAGGATATTTTACATATAGCAAAAGGGTAGTTAGTATTATTACCATTATTAGGGTTGTATATGGTTTTCTAGATTAGTATTATTACCATTATTAGAATTTTTTATGATTTTTTCTCATTATATATATGATGTATTCTTTCATTAATGTTTATGTTTTGATAATATAGCAATAATACTTTCTTAGCTTTACTACCATGGTATTGGAGCAGGCTTGTAAACCCTAGCAGTCGTCCATGTCTATGCAATCCTAAGCTCCAATCCCAGATCTAGTACGGCGCACCAAACTCTAAGTTCAACATCACTCCCTTCTTGCACCGTCGACCCTAGCCAAAACTAGATCTGCCACCGATAACCTTACCGAACCCTTGTTTTACACTATCGAACCCTCGTTTTACGCTACCGACCCTCGTCGGACCCTTATTTGCCACCGCCAACCACTGATGAACCTTCCTTGAGATTTGGCAACCCACAATGCACCTGTATGCCATCTTCTCCTTTGTTCGCGTACTTTGCGAACCTTGCAAACCCTAGCCAATGATCTTCTTCTCTGGTCCAACATCATCAACCCCCATCGCCGAGCCTTTCCCTAGATTCGGCGACCACCGAAAACCCCTTACGAAGGTTCGCTGATCTTCGATGCAATCTCTGTGTCCCTCACCGAAGATCCCTTATCTTCGACAAAGCCTCTGTGACCCTCACCGGAGCTTCCATATCTTCGACGAGGCCATTGTGACCCTCACCAGAGCCCGGTCTAGCTTTTTTCCACCTGTTGACTACTTTTGCCTTTTGTTGACTGAGTTTGTAGTGCTTGGGAGGATTTGTTTGTCTTGAATCTAATTTGTTCCTTTGGCCTGCATTATTTTTTGTCATCTCCTTTCCCATGTTAGAAGACAAATTGCAGATTATTAGCATCTGACTGAATAGATCCAATTACTTATATTGGTCAAATGTTATGAAAAATCTTCTTCTTGAAAAAGGCCAATATGGATTTGTAACCAGCTCAAACATCCGACATACAAACCTTAAGACCGAGGGGTACGATTCATCTATTACTGTTTGGGAGATGTGGAATGCAAAAGTCCTTACTTGGTTTCAAACTCAATGGAGCCAAGTATTGGCATGAATTTCTCCAAATATACGATTGCTAAAGTGTGGAAATATATCCAGTATATGTATCTTACCTCTAATTTTGTCAGACACTGTAAATTAGAGATAACTATTTGAAGTACCAAGCAGAATAACAAATTCATCCTGAATTTCTACAATGAGACGACAACCTATTGGGCTCGTTGAATGTGTTATTAATATGGGTATTTTACATATAGTTAAAGGGTAGTTTAGTATTATTACCATTATTAAGGTTTTATATGATTTTCTAGTTTAGTGTTATTACTATTATTATGGTTTTTTATGGTTTCCTCACTGTTTATGGTAACATATGTAAGAAAACTATTTGTTACGCAGTTCACTATTACGTATCAAAAAACTCCTGAGCAAATTATGAAAGCTGAAACATTATTGCTCAGTTTGAAAAAGCGAAATAAGCTAGTTCTTTCGTTGGATCTATCCATGACAGTAGGCGAAGTTGAAGCCTTTAGTAATCAGGAATTTAGCCAAGCCCCTAGTTTCCCACTCTCAGTGGATGTCATTGATTATTTCAATATTGTGAATCGTCTACCCTCACTATGGCTCACAAGATAGTATAACCAAAATCTCTTTAGAAAAGAGATGCCCAAAAAAGAGAGAAATAAAGTTGAAAGATGGCAAGAAAGAGACATAAAGTTAAGTGATGAAAGACATAAAGCAAATTCCTTCTGCTTTTTGCACCACTTTTTCAAAAAGCATTTCCTTCGACCTAAAGAATGCTTGACACGTCAGTTAGGTCTGTCGCAAGTAGTAATGTCAAGATATTAGGATCTCAACTTTTATTTTTCAAGTCCGAAGCTTGCAAAGAGTATATAGAGAGTTAACGTCCTTAGTTTTGTCATCGTAAATTCTCTCCAGCATTTCTTTGTAAACATTGGCATCTCCAGCATTTATTTGTAAACATTGGCATCGAGCAATTTTTCTGAAGGACTTTCCCCATATAGAGTTCTAAATCATGATGGCAAAATAAATTTTAACTGGAAGTAAAATTTGATGGTAGGGAGATGTCTAGCCCCAAACTCTGGGTCACGTGAAACACCCACAAACAACCAAATAAATCACCCAACCCGGTATTTACTCGCAAAATAAAGCATACATGCATTTAACATATCTGCCAAAAGGCTTACATTACACGGTTCTAACACCGAAAATATGTAGTCATATATGGTTCAAAAGAACAAAAAGAAGACTATCGATCCCTTGCCTCAACTGGCAACCCCGAATCAACCTGCGTGGCTGGTACCTAAAAAATATTTCAAATCCCACACCATGAGCCAAAGCTGAAAAGATACTAGAAAAGTATGCAATATAAACAAAACATGCTCGAAAAATGAGGTGCAGTTTTCGACTCACACGAACCATAAAAATGGTTTTATATCTGAACTCATACGAGCTCAAGAAGAAAACAGTTGAAAATCGATTTTATGCGAGAACTCCAAGACTCTCAAAGAAAGAAGTTTTGAAAGCAGATTTGTATCACGACTCATCAGAGCCTAGAAAATAATTTGATATATATAGTACAATGCATCACCAGCAAATATCGACTCTTATGAGTCAAGACTCCCACGAGGCCCACATGCAACACACGTCATTTATACATCACAACACATACAGAATTAACATATAACTTCACGAGGTAAAATCGTAGGACCACATACGCCCCCATTATATAGATTCATGAACTTTCACTGTAGGACCACTATCCGCCCCAACTAATGCATTGTTGACTAGAGCCAACAGATATCTTCATGGACTTTCACCGTGGGACCAAAATTTGCCCTTCATATGCATCTTTACAGACTTTCACCGAGGGACCAAAATTCGCCCCGATGTATACAATTAAAACCAGAGTTTTAAACAATGCAACACATTCATATATAGAAAATCAAAGCTTAGATACATCATGACTGCAAAAGATCACATATGACCACATAGGACCACATACTCGTCCTACAATGTGCAAAAATAAAACTAACCATAGTTATATAATCACAGAAACACATATAACCATGACATTCCACATAACAACGCCACAAAACCAGACATGACATCACATTCTACACACCCGTCGTCCGCTCACCCGAACGACCCATCCACTTACAGGGACAACCAACGATGCAAAAAATCAAAACCTAATCTGGAGACCAACACTTGAATCTCCCACTAAATGGTTCTCACCAGAAACCACCTTTAAAACAAACAAAGTATCCACATGTCCCGCATCCAAAGATGCACCAACCACCACGCACTCAACCGAGCACCAACGCCCCGCATGACGTGACCAACACCCTCGCCGTGACTTCAATTGACGGGACCCCATATTCCAATCAACTAAAAAACCACTTGAGGAGAGCAGTCGATCAAGCCCCATAACCCAATCGACTGAGAGGCCACCACACGACCAACCAAAATCACCAAAACACCAAACGCCCAACACAGGACCACGGTCGACTGGACCCCCATCCAGTGGACCAAAACATGCTACTAGAATCTCATAAAAATGCCCCCAAACACAAGTCAATCGACTGACCTCACGATCCAATCGACTGAACCATGATTCAGTGGACTGACCTCCCAGGTTCAGTCGACTGAACCCGGGCGGAAACCACTTCCGAGCTATAGGTTTAGCCCCCAAAACCCCAAAACGAAGCCTCCAAACTCCTATTTGACACCCTCGGACATACACACGCCCAAGCCTAACACCCAAACTTGGAAAGAACACTCGAGACCCAATTTCATCCAACTAAAATTGACCAAAAACAGTTTTGAACCCAAAACCCAACTTTTGAAACATAAAGCAATTTCATGCATTTTGAAATGGTAAAAGCACACACGATTATATGTAACACCCTCATAAGACATGAGAGCCTAGGTACCTACCTCATTGCGTGCAAAACTAAACTTCGCCGAAATAAAATTTCGTCCGAATGAACGCGTAACTCACAGTGCCAATAACAGGGATCCGCTGTTAGAACGTCGAAAACCGAGCCCCGAACCCCCGAGAAGTTAAAGAGAAGGTAGAGAAAAAGAAAAAATTTAGCGGAAAAATTTTAAAAATATCTAACACCAGATATTTATAGGCCACGAAAATATTCTTTTTTTATTTTTTTTTGAAACCCGCATCACAGCGCCCAACGGCTTCAGGAACTAACCCCGCATGCATATCTAAACCCAAACATGCACAAAAGCACGAATGAACATGCTAAGACGAAAACACCAAACATGTGTCGAAAACGCCAAAAAAGAAAACGGGTTTGGGTCTCACAACTTTACCCCTTAAAAGAATTTCGTCTCCGAAATCCAGCATAAGGCCAAAAAGAAACAAATCGTCGATCGTAATCGACACAGGCATAAGAGATGGTCAGCCAAACCATTTCTAGGATATAGTCAACAAGGTCAGGCATCCTAAACAACGGCCAACTATCTCAAAGACACGGGATCTACAACGCACCCCAACCTCACATCCTCACCAACCACTGTCTCAATACAACACACCACCCACAGAATCCATCACCAACTCCCAAACAAAGAAATGAAGAAGTTGGCCTAAAGCTTACATACTCAGAAAGTACCTCTGCTCAGAGAAGATCATCAGGCACGACCGGTGCCTTGAAAGAACTAGGAGTTGTAAGCGCATATGCTCGGCCTTGCATTATTCTGGCCTGTCCGCCATAACTCGACACTGTCAACTACCGTACCGACTGAACTGAAGTACCCCACCTACAATCTAGGAAGTCGGTACTGCGGGATGCTGCTATTGAACCTGCACCAATGAACCCTCTGGTGTGCCTATTGTGCTCGGTGCACTGTCTCTCTAGGAACAGTTCTGGAGAATATGTCCACTCTAGCCACATCCAAAACAAATCGACGGCCCTCTCCCCTATGATTGATCTGGTATGGGACTCTGGGACTGCCTCAACTATGGATCCTAGTACTGCCTCTGCTGAGGGCAATCTGACACATGGTGCGTCGGCTGTCCACACCGATAACATCTAACTTCCCTCTGCTCTGGCCTTCCCGACGAAGCCACTGATGGTGCTGGTGCAGAGAGCTGCTTTGGTATCCCTGATGGATGGAAACTAATACAAGAGGAGTTTTGCCTCTTACCGAAACACCCACCTATTTGTGTCTCTGTTCCACCCTATAGTGTCCTGGCCTTCCTAGAAACTCAAATCTCAGTCAAGGTATTCTCAATCCTCGCCGCTGCCTCCACCAGCTCTGTAAACACACGTAGCCCCATGCCGACCACTCTCTCTAATCGCGAGCCTCAAACCCCGCTCAAACTGCCTCGACCTCAGCTTGTCTGTCGCCACCAACTCCAGTGCGAAATGAGACAGGCTAGTAAATCGGGTCTCATATTGCATAACACCCATCGCTCCCTGGGTGAGTGTATAAAACTCCTCTCTATACAAGTCTCTGGATGAAGTAGGAAAGTATTTCTCCAGAAAAACTCCAGTGAAAGCTGCCCGCGTGCGCACCACAGTGGTCCGGGCGTATTTCCACCACTCATGTGCATCCCCTCTCAACTGGAAGGTAGCAAAAAAAACCCGTAGATCGTCCTCTACTATTTGCAACGTATCAAGAATCCGAGTCACCAACTCCAACCACTCTACCGCCACTGTAGGGTCAGGATCCCCAACAAAAGTATGAGGATCCATGCGTCTAAACTCCCGCATCGCCACTGTTACCCTTAACTCGGGATCTCTCTCTCTCTCTCTCTCTCTTCCCCTAAAGGTCTCAACCAACTGCTAGATAGAACCTACCAGCACCCGCAACAACTCAGCCGCGTCCATCGGTCCCTGAAAAGCATTTGCATCCCCAGCATCAGGGATAAGCACATCCCCTTGGCCAAAACCACAGCCATAGCCTCGATCACGACCTTACCCTCTCCGTGTAGACATCACATCTACATGAAAGAAACACATAACATAAGATGCAATATATAAGCACGAACCACATAAGCATGCTAACACGAAATCACATAGGTTCATGCTAAACAAACTCCATATACCGAGGAGAATCAACAAGAATGACGCGCCAATTTGAATAACCAGCTCAGATTCCCTGCTAGAAATCACGTCAGCTAAATGCGTTTCTAACTTAGCTCCCAAGTTTGTTAATCCAAATTCCCAAAGGCAGAACTAATCAATTCCAAGGTTCAACACCATGCTCACATATACACAATATTCACATATAACCCGCATGCTAACACGATCATGTTATCAAAACATCTAAACACATGCAATCAAGCACACACAATCAACCTTGCGCGATGATGCACCCTTCCCACGACTCTTAGGTATTCGAACCCAGAGCTCTGATACCATTCTATCACGTCCTAAATTTCGAGTCACGTGAAATACCCACAAACAACCAGATAAAACACCCAACCTGGTATTTACTCGCAAAATAAGGCATACATGCATTTAATATATCTGCCAAAAGGCTTACATTACACGGTTCCAACACCGAAAAACATGTAAATATACATGGTTCAAAAAAATAAAAAGAAGACTATCGATCTCCCGCCTCAATCGGCAATCCTGAATCAACCTGCTTGATCGGTACCTGAAAAATATTTCAAATCCCACACCATGAGTCAAAGCTCAGCAGATACTAGATAAACATGCAATATAAACAAAGCATGCTCAGAAAATGAGGTGCAATTTTCGACTCACACGAGAGAACAGAAATCTAGTAATTGTCGTTTATTCAGTCTACATCTCGATGAGCCTGATTTTTGACTTTCTTAGTTATTATTTTTTGAACCTATTTGTTGCCTCATTTCAGTTATTTTGATGCATTATAGTTTATTAATTTATTTGAGCAGCTGGTTACAAATACAATTATTGAAGACAATGTGTCATCTCATTCAGTTTTTTTACTTATTTGTACTCTTTCCGGTTGTATCATGATGAAACGAAAGAGAGCAATGACGATGGAAAATAAAGAAAAAGAGTATGTTAAATCGAGTAAATGTGAAAAATGCCGTGCAAGTTTTCATAAGCCAACTCATTTAAGGTAGCACACACTACTAGAAAATGGGCTTTTTGCCTTGAGTGTTTTTGCATCGGCTAGTTTGCTGACGCAAAAAGTACATTTTGCCTCGAACTTTCTTGCGTTGGCTTATTTTCTGACACAATATTTTTTTTTGAGATAACAGCTGTAGTCGACGCAAATAACTAAATTGCGAACGCAATTTTTTTTTAAAGACGACAAACATAACAGACGTAAAAAAAAGAATAATTATTCACGACGACAAATGTGCTGTCATAAAAACTTTGCTCACAAAAATATTCATTTGCGTCGGCATAACCCCGTCACAAAAATTCATAAGCCAAATTACGTTGCTTTATTAAACTAAAAACTAAAACTTCGTAATTTTACTTAGAAGGAAACTAATAAATCCTAATAAACCAAACAACGTGGTTTTATTAATTTAAAAGCTAAAACTACCTAATTTTATTTAGCCAGAAATTATTAAACCCTAATAAATCCAAAAAATATTCCTCTCTTTCTCCCTTACAATATGCAGCCACCCAAACCCAAACCCAAACCCAAACCAACCCAGCGCTAATCTCTCTGCCTCTCTCTCTGCGGCACTTCATCGACTCCCTAGGGTTCCCTTTGTTCAATCATCAGACTCCATCCCTAGGCCGTGACCGTCTTCTCCCTTCTCGAAGCCTCTCTCGCCGCCGACTCCTGTTGCCACCGCCGGAGGAGCGATCTCGCCTTCGCTCGCGTTTAGCTTTCACTAAATCACTGGTCTGAGACTCTGAGTTAACTCTTCCCCTTTGTTCATTTCGAGTCTCGACCATCGACTGAGGTCATCACAGAGCATTGCCGCCGGCCATCGACCATCGACCATCGACAGAGCCTTGCCGCCGGTCATCGACAAAGTGTGAATTCTGATTTCAGGTGATTGCGGAGGTGATCGGAACGTATTTTGTGATCTTCGCCGGCTGCGGATCCGT
>JAOTRH010000010.1:3388254-3413193 GCA_034768845.1 Heliamphora exappendiculata | reverse complement strand
TATTATCCATTTAAAAATATTTATTCTTAGAAAATGAATTATGAAAATCATCAAAATCAAATTAAAGAGCCCTTG
This sequence comes from Heliamphora exappendiculata, assembly GCA_034768845.1. NCBI lineage: Eukaryota > Viridiplantae > Streptophyta > Magnoliopsida > Ericales > Sarraceniaceae > Heliamphora > Heliamphora exappendiculata. The sequence continues at coordinate 3,413,118 of JAOTRH010000010.1, read as the reverse complement.
GGTTAACAGAGTTAATAGTCGTTAGTCGATCGGGAAGTAGTCTTTGATGTATGTTTGAATATGGCAATGAGTTGACTTTCGGTAAAGTGACAGTCTTTCTAGACAAAAGTAGAGAATGTTTGAAATCAGTTTCAATGGTGGGCTAGTTTAGAGACATATGATCGATTGTGAAATTCGTACTCAATGAAATTTGTGTTTTGATGCCAACGTGTTCTCAATGATAGACTGAGGTCATGATATCACAAATTAAAAGTGCGAAAGTCAGATATACCTAAGACTACCTTCAGGACTAGTTACGAGCATTATGAATTCGTGGAGATACCTTTCGGGTTAATAAATGTACATGCTGTGCTTATGGACCTGATGAACCGAGTGTTCAGAAGCTTTCTAGAAAAATTTGAGGTTGTGTTGACAAACGATATTCGTTTATATTTTTTGAGAGAAGAGGAACATAGGAAATATTTGAAGATTCTTTGTAGATTGTGAGAAAGCACACGTTGTATGTAAACCTTGATAAGTGAGTTTTAGTTCAATTGGGTGATATTTTTAGGTCATGTTATATCTGGAGAAGAATTTCAAGTGGATTCAATAGAAGTAGAAACAACAGTTTGTGGGAAGAGGTTAACTAACGTGACAAAAATACGAACTTTTTGGAGCTAGCTGGTTATGTGATATGATCCTCGAAGATTTGGTAATAATCAGTTTAAGATGTTAAGTAAGACAAGACAACCTTTACTTTAAATACTGAACATATGGGCTCGACCTTATCCACACTCGCAATAAAGAACAACTCAAGTAATCAAAGATACAATTTTGGAAAAATAAGAGGGCACAATGTTAGTAAACCATCCTTAACCTTCCATGCAAAGAAGTACGGGGCAAAATTTCGGGGACGAAATTTGTTTAAGGGGGGTAGTTCGTAACGACCCAGTACAGACCCTAGTTGTAACAACCCTATTGATAACGACCCGTGTAAATACCCAACCCAAACCCTAATATTAGTGGCAGATAGTCTACGAGACCATAGAACACATAAGTAGTTCAGAACCTTAACTCGAATCGAAAACCCTAAGTTCGGCCCAAAAACCCTAAAAAGGTCCAAACCTTGGGCCACAAAACCTTAACACCCGGAGAGTCTCCTAACATTCTAAATGAAGTAAATATCATGAAATAATAAATTCAAAATCAAAAATTCTCACAAAAAGGGTAACATGACTGTTTTGCCTCTAGTACAGCAAAAAGCTATAAAAATCCAAATTTTGACCTATGGATACCTTAAATCAAGTATTTAAGTACAATTAACTGGTAAAAGACAAAATAGCATCAAAAATACCAAAAATACCCCTTAGTGGCCGACCACCTTGGGAAATGTGCCAAAAGTGACTTATTTTCTTCTTTTTAGATTTAAATGATGAGAAATGCATTAAATGAAGCATTATGATGATCCCAAACTTGTTGGACAAGTGATGTACCTAATAATATAGTGTCATAAGTCAACAAAAGTAAATAAATTATTATTGAAGTTCATACACAAAAAAATAAGTCAAAAAGTCTTATATTGCCAAAACAGTTTAATTTGAATTAAAAGATTACATCTATTTAATCAATTGCTATGAAAACTATGATAATACATAAAAATACAATATTTCTCATAAATATACAAAAATAATAAGTCTCAGTAGGAAACGACACCAAAAAGATACATGAAACTAACTTTTAATGCATTTTCTTGCACAATATGGGCACGCAAACTGAGGCAAACCCCTGGATTGATGGAAATCAGATTTTTTGTCCCCCAATCAGCCCCTAACAACATCTAGCTTCCCCATATCTGATTTTAGCCCACAAAAGAATCAAATTAAACTGAAATCACATTAATGGAATGAAGAAAAAAGAAGCTTCCTATGTACTTCTTGTCCCCCATGTGTTCCCTATCATCCTCCTATTTAAACCAAGCCAAACACCTCATCCCCTTCAAAATTTCGTGCATATAGAGAGAGAAAGAGTGGGCTGAGTGTTCTTGAGGGTTTGAGAGAAGAAAGAAGAAGAAGAAGGAAGGAAGGATCCAAAAAGTGAGGTCTTTGGAGACCATGGTATTAGAGCTAAGTCGTAATCCATCCTCCACCATCTTTTGATCTCCCAAGCATGTAAGTAAAACCTCTAAACCTTGTATCTAATATCCCTCTAAACATCCCCCCAACACACCCCTTAAGCCCCTCAAAAATCAAGAACCGAAATCAAACCGAAAAGGCATTGTAGTTGGAAACCTAGGGGTTGTTATGTTTGTAAATGTTATGAGATGTTGTTGTATGTTGTTATCTTTGATATTTATGACATCTAAGTGGGCTGGAGCCTTGATATTGAAGTCAGAATCACAAGCATGCGAAGAAATGGAACAAAAACATAACATGTCACAAGTAGAAGACCTAAACCCTAAGAGGCTTGATTTTCTAGAACTTTCATGTTTCTGTCCTGAGATTCGAAACACCATAACTCTCTGTAGAAACTTGATCTAAGTAATACTTTTATGTCCAGTGTTATATTTTTGTGTTATCTTTCATCCCAAATTGGTTTCAACTCATTTGACCCACCAGAACTCGAGATATTGCAATTTTACCAAAGTGTGTCAAATTCTGACATGTCAACATTACTGACTTAGAAACCCTATTTTAAATTGAGATCCGAACCTTGGTCAAAACATGAAAGTTGTAGCCAACATATATATACATCTACTCACCAAAAATTAAAACAAAATATTGAGTTTTGATAGGTCAAAACCTCCTTGATAAATCTCTGTTGGTTTTCAGCCCTCGAGGAACATTCTGTCACATATTTTTATGTGGCCAAAAACCCCTATTTTGAGTGATCTATTACAAAAGCGGTCTACATTAACTTTGTAGATAACATATTGAAGTATTTACTACCCAAACATCAGACCTTAAATCCTTGGGATGATACCCCAAAATCGTTCCAAATCCTCTGTCCAAAACCGGCTCTGCTGAGTTTTGGCGGCTGACAGAACCCACTTTTTAAAATGGCCAAAAAGTCTAACTTGTTTCAAATAACAACCTTTCACTCAAAACATGAAACTTGTAGGGAACTTGTTAAAGTAGGACATACAAAATAATGGGCTCATTTGGACTTCATTTGATACCCCAAAACCGAGAACAACAGGAGCTAGTTTTTGGTAAAAATCTGGAATAAATGTTGAACAATTTTTGCTTAGAATAAATGTTCACCCTATTGCCTTAGGATTTGACCTTGGTGTTAAACATGGGAGTTGTAGGACATATTTTTATCTAAATGGTGTTTAAAAATCATAACTTAATTCCAAGTCTAGATACCCAAAAACTTTGCAGCCCCTTTTAATTTAATACTTGGTTTTAGCCTTAAAAGTTGTTATGTGTGATTCGAACACCCTTCGCTATGAGACCCGAGTTTTCGTATGATGACTTATTTGAATTAGTCAATTGATGTTTCTAAGTGAATGTATGATGATTTAGAACCCATACTATCATATTTGAATCATATCTTGAGAATTGTAGTTTGTGCTTCACATACTCGTACCTTATGCTTTGCGCGTTGTACCATGAATCTTGCCATGCTAATTCCATGCTATAAATTGTTGCACTTGAGATCAATGGCACACATTATTTACGTTGCCATTTGCATCCTGGCATGTTGGAGTTCATTTGTGCAAACTGTTGTTGGGATGGCTGTGTTGAGATCATTCTTCGTGGTTCTAAATCTATGGCGTCCCTGGTTGCCATTTTTGAAAATATTTTGGTTTGTACACCCTGGGTGCGTCCCCGGTGTTTCAGAAATGGTTTATAAATATTGTTGGGCACCATGGGTTCGTCGCTAGCATTCTGGTTTCGAAAGTTTTGATTTTGGGTAAGTCGGAGAGAGCCTAATTCGGCAGGTCGAACCCCACTGTAGTGGTAATTCGGAGAGAGCCCAATTACGGTTGTCCTAAATCCCTAATCCTGGTTGTTTTCTTTGGGTAATTCGTAGAGAGCCTAATTCGGCGGGCCTAAAACCGCTACGGTGGTAATTCGGAGAGAGCCCCATTATGGCGGACCTAAACCCCATTGCAATGATGTTTTGAAGGGTAACTTTCGAGAGAGCCTAATTATGGCGGTCCTAAATACCTTATCTTGGTACTTTGTATAATGTGAACGTTTCTTAAAATATCTTAGACTTTGGGTTGACACTGGCGAAGGCATCACGAGTCTTAAGGTGGGTTTTGTGCGCATATAATTTTGGTTAGGTTTTGGAGTAAGGATGTTTGGCCACCCCACATCGTTGCATTGAGTAAAACAGCTGTGGCATGAAGCCAGGCAATGTGGTTACTATTTGCAACGAGGCGCGATGATGGCTTTGGTGATCAATTTGTTTAATAAAGTCTACTCTGGTGATTCACGGCGTGGAATTCCTGTTCTTTTCTATGTGTATTTTGGGTTGGGCATCTGCCTATCATATACACACGTTTATTGACTTATCTGCTACCATGTTATAAATTTATTTGTCTCCTTGACTATAAACTGCACTTGGTGTTATATGGTTTGTGTTGCGGTGAATTTTGTGCTGTGAGATTAGTTAGAAGGTTGGAGTGTTTTGCTTCTGGGCCTTGGCTCATGGCATTCGTGCCACAGGTGAGGAGGAGTTCTTGGAGAAAGTCAACCCCGAGAGAGAAGAAGAGTTGGAAGAACGGAGTGAGTTCCAAGAGCACGTGGATCCACCTGACGCATTATGAGGAGTTGAAGCTTCTGCTTTCGTTTTTATATTCTGATTTCTCGTGTTAGTGTAATTGTTGAAAATTCTTGGTAGAACTGTAATATTTATATGCTTTTGAAAGATTTAGAATTCACTTATGATGTAATAAATAACGTATGTAAATATGAATGAATGGATAGAATATCTCTTTATTTATATTTATGTATGTCCCGACGTGCTCGGAGGACGGGGCGCCACAAAACGTACCCTCCTCAAATTGTTCTTCTTCTTTACCTGTAGCACGAATGCCATGAGCCGAAGCCCAGAAGAAAATTTCCTAAATCGTCTAACAAACTCACGATAAGATATTCTACAATACATATCGTATAACACCCGATGCAAAGTTAAGGGGGCAGAGATATAGGCAAATTATCATTTTTAATAGGATAAGCACATATAAGAACCGTAGTGTGAGTGCGTGATGCAGATGAATCCAAGGCAAATGCCCAACCCGACTTATATCCAGAAATAATAATAGGAGTTCCACTTTAAGACTTATTTCTGTTACTTGTATGGACTTATTATCATTATTACCGCCTCAGGGACATATTGTCATCACCGTGATGGGACTTGTTGTTATTGCTGCCCAAGGACTTATTGTCATTGCCGTGATGGGACTTTATGTTATTGCCACCTCAGGGACTTATTGTTAATGCCGTGATGGGACTTTATGTTATTGTTACCTCAGGGACTTATTGTCATTGCTGTGATGGGACTTTATGTTATTTACTTAATTTAAGCTGTTTTGAGACTTTTCTAAGTGTTAGGGCTTTGCCTCTAAGTATTTGGTGTCTTTTAGGATTTTCGGGTCAAAATTAGGGTTTCTGGTTACTTAGGGTTTTTGAGCTAATTAGGGTTTCCCTTGTTCATGTAGCGGCCTAGGTTCTTATTATCTATCCATCACTAATACTAGGGTTTGGGGTAGATCGCTCCATAAGTAGTTACAGTTCGGGCTATTACAACTAGGATCCGGGTCGAGTTGTTACAATCTAGGTGGTTACTATTAGGGCCCGGACCGAGGTGTTACAATCTACCCCCCTTAAATAAATTTCGTCCTCGAAATTTCATGCGAAAGATTGTAGATGATTATTTGCTTCTCTTCTCTTCGAAGTTGTGTCCTTGAGTTGTTTGTTATTGAGGGTGTGGACAAGGTTGGGTTGATACGTTCAACATTTCGGGGAAAATGGTTGTTTAATCTTACTAATTTCTTAAACCGATCACTACGAAATTCTCAATAATCACGTCATATACTTGTGGCGCGAGAATTGTTTGTCTAGTGCTAACCTAAAAGCCTTCGTCCTTCAAGCGTATCCTTTCCCGAGATAATGCAACAAGTTTATTTAATGTATATCTTAGAGTTTGCGATTTTGGGTGTACCTCTGACCATTAACGGATACTCCTTCTTCTCTTGGGAAGGCGAACCTCTGGTCCATTGGTTCTCTCGTTGGTCGAGTTGTATCATCCTTCCTGAACTGCTCGTTCCCTTTTTACGAATGTTGTAGTTTCTTACCCTTGGCAGCAGGCATTCAAACTTTATATATCTGATCTTATTACAGTTAAAGCAGAGCATTGAGTTTGTCTTCTGTGGAGGGCGAACGCTCCACTCTTCACTCTCTGGTTGGCCGGGTTGCACTACCTTTTTCACACCATTTGTTCCTTGCTGCAACAATTTTGTTTGATCCTCGCAACTCTGTTCTGGTTGACAATGTTTGTAGTTTAATTCTCATCGTTGAGGGCACTCAGATCTTTTATGTCTGAGCCTATGGCATTGGTAGCAGATTTTTAATTTTGGTGTCCTTTTTCTTAGTTGTTCTCATTGGTCATCTTGAGGGTAAGGTTTCGAGTATATGATCTTTTTGTTATTTCGTAGTGGTCCTCCTTAGTTGTCTTCTCAGTTCTTATCGGGCAGTACATCATCTTATGTCCTAACTGGTTTCACCTATAACAAGCTCTTACTATTGATTGTTGTTGCTTTGTGGCCTTAATCCAAACCTCAGTTGTTCGGGAAAAGTTCTCTCAAGTATTGGGGTATTTAGTACTCTTAGGTCCGATAAGTACCATGATCCTTCCTGGGGTGCCTTCCCTTGCGATCAATCCAAGTTAGCTGTTAGATCTTGAAAAATTCGTGTTAAGCTCGGGACTTCTACTTCCTCCTTGGTTTCATTCACTCTCACGAAGCTCTCATGGTTCTGTCTTTGTCGCACCATCTTCAGGGAAGAGAAAAGGGAAAAGGGTCATCGAGTTGTTTGATAAAGTTGGTTCCACTTATAAGGTGAAAGCATAACACTCAAAAAATCTTATTCAATGAGATTATATCGTTCTCTACCGTAGATTGTCAACGCAGGGCTACCATTCTGGGTTTTATATAAATTTTCGTTATTGTATTTTGGGTCTCACTTCATTGACTAGCAAAGATCTACTCCAACCAATCAATTCCTTTCTATTTCTATTCTGTATACTGATAATCTCGCAGTGTTGTTCACACATAAAACCTCATATGGTTGCAAAGGCTAGTTGGAAACTTGTTATTGTAAGTGACTTTGATCAAAAATAGAGATTTCCTTCAATCTCCTTAATGCCTACTCTTAACATACTTTTGATGGTTCAGAATCGGGTGTTTAGACTGTCCAGGTGAGATGTGGTCTCGGTTATGTTAGTATAAAACTTGCACGGATATACTTTTTGCTTGTAGCTATCAATGCGTCGTGAGGTTTAACTAATAGAAAGCAGGCGACCTTAGTAAGGTAATTTATCACAATCCGAATGTTATCATACTCTTGAGGCAATCTGTAACAAATCCTGGCGACAAAGTCCATAATCAAATGCTTTCCAACCTTTTCTAAATGCTGTACTATTTCTCTTAGCTTCCATCGTTTGTCCTTTATGTGCTGGTATGTAGGGTTTGAATGTCTCTTCCCTTGACTAGATCGTTTCTCTCCAATTGTTGGTCACTCTAGGATAACTGAATTATGGTAAAAGGTACATCTGAGGTAAATATCGAGTCATGTGATCCATTATGGTTTGATGGTAAACTCTCCATCAAGCTCCTGATGCTCATATTGTTGTCAGAAATTCTCCATTGAAAGTGGGGATGGTCGAATTCGGATACTATCATTTTGGTGAGAAAAGTTGATGTGAATATTGATACGTACAGATATTCTTTCGTTACTTGCATACTAAGGGTTCCCTAAGTTTGAGGTTGTCTCTTGTTTTTCACTTCTCTACCGTCGGTACGAATCTTTTGCTTTTCGATTTGTTGGATGTGTGGGTCCACTGTGAACTAGTCTGGGAAAGTCTAAACTTTGTCACATAGTGATGTCATGAGTCCCTTAGTGTGTAGCTGTTGTTCCTAACTGTAGGTGACTGGTGGCATAGTTCTACTTGTCGATCCTTTGAAAAGACGTAGTTAGTTGAGTAAACCTTTTACTTAACCATTCTATCAGTTGGGGATCTCAGTCTTTAAAACTTCGTTAAAAGTAGACGTTGACAATACTTTAAGTCGTAATGTTGAGGAAAGGTCACCTCACAATTTGAAGAGGCGTTAAGAGGGTTCCATTCATTATTCTAATCTTCTGTGAAAGCGTTGAAGCCTAATAATGTACTATCCTGACGTTCGTCATAGTCACTTATAGATCTAGGGGCAAGGTTTATGAGGATCACCGGGCAAAAACATACGTGGAGTTCAATAAGGATGGTTAACTCAATCTTATTGGTTTCAAAGAAGGTGACCATACGGCAGTGACTAGATAAGCGTTTGGCTGAGGATTTCAAATGGTTTAAGCATGAGATGTCGTTGGGGTTAGAATATCTTAGGGTGGACTCCCAGATGGTTCAAAGGCATGGGGTTATAGTTAAACCAATCATCGTTGACTCAGATCGAGAGGTCAAGAGATTAGCAATTAATGAATATTACAGAGAGGAGGTTCTCGGGATCAATCTATGCAACATTAGACTCTGACAAAAGGTATGTTTAAGCAATGGGTAGCCAAAATAAATATTTGCCCTAAAATTACGTCGGCCTAACGTATTTTAATTCAAGTATCCAAGTTAACTCCCCAAGTTGGGATTTTAGAAGTTCACAAAATTACTTCAGTCAGATATGGTATTGAAGTCATGAATGAATGGTGGTGAAGGATTACCTATGAATGTTACTAGGTAGCATTGTTGAGGACTGGTACTATTAGAAGGAAAGATAAGCAAATAATTTCAACCGGTATAGGAATTGATACAAGGGTTTGAGAAAAGAAACTCGTAAGTGTGAAGTTACGGGATTTTAACGGTGTTTTTCTCAGAACTTAGGCTACTCCTAATGCCTTATCATCTAGGGGTTGGTTAACTTATCGAGGGTTTGATCATCTATTAACTATCTAAGAGAGTGTCGAGATTAGGGGGGTTGTTTCTCTTCTTAATTGTCTTCATTTTTTTTAGGGATATTGTAGATTTAATTTTAGATTATGAGATAGCTTATGATTTTGAGATAGTTTACAAAGAATTTAACAACGAATACTTGCATTTTATTCAATATGTAACTGGTACAAGGTTCTCAAAAAGTTCACATAGCACACACACAACCTTCAAACAAAATAAAAAGCACAATGCCTAGCGTACTGAAGCCTAAACAAACAAACGCGGATAAAAGTGACGGATAACTGCCTCGTGTTCCTATGTCGCTTCATAAATGCCGTAGCAACACCACTAGACCTCTACGTACCAAATTTTTCCTAGCCCTCTACGAGCTATATCTGTGATAGTCACCGGTACCTCTTCATAAGTCTTCGGATCATCGAAGTTGATATCTGAGTTGCGTGGGTCAACGATCCCTTGTTTATCTCTCGGCATTATCGTCTACAACCATCGGGTGTTTACCAAATCTCTTAGTCGCTCCTTAAACCCTGGCAGTACTTCCATTTGGTATGCTATTTTGTTGTGTTTTCCTAGAACCTTTATCGGACCTATAAATAGAGGAAAAGATTCCGACTTCCTCCACTTCTTTGTCCTTTATAGAAATACACGGGCATAAACCTACTCACCAATACGATAGTCCATGGAATTATCTTGGCGGCTCCAGTAAATTGTTGCATCTGTCTCCTTGTCATCCTCTGATTCGGGCGGTGGTGCCTCTAGTGGATCATAAAAGTAGGCGATGGCTCGCTCCTCGTTCTCGTCATCCTCAAGTTCCTCCTCATCGTTTGCTCCAAAGTCTACCTTGTCCCCTACTACGTCAGGTTCCTCGTTTGCTCCTACTTCCTCGACCTCTTCCTCTCCCTGAGCTGGCCACTCATTCAGAAACATCTATGCTAACGAAAACACGTTTGTTGGGTCTTGCTCTTGGTAGGTTCTTCCTCAAAGTCTGAGTCCTCTGGTTCCGATGCTGCCCATGGTTCCCCAGCTGGTTCTGCGTCGGATGCCATCCTAAAGAAAGAAAAATAGAGAAAATCCTAAGATAAAGATTTTAAGTTGATGAAATTATACGTGATAACTTAATTGTACAGACACTCTACGAAGTTTTCTACGCTATAGAACTCGCGATCTCCCATTTTCCAAGGCCTAAAGGTTCACTAAACCTAAGCTCTAATACCAACTGTGACACCCCATTTTCCAGGCATGTCGGGACATATGTAATTATAAATAAAGGACTTATTCTAGCCGAATGTCCATAAATACATAAGGTAACTACTACATCATTAATGGTTCAGAATTTGTTCAAAATACTTAATAATTACAATCATCTAGAAAATGCAATAATAGATACAAGATGTCCGTGGAAAACTAAACAAAAGATCGAAAAGTAAACATCCTAGGTCTTCAAGCTGTGTCGTTGCGGTTAGCCGGCTACTGCCACTCTCCCTGCTCCTCGAGGTCTTCTACGAACGTACCCTCCTCAAACTGTTCTTCTTCTTTACCTGTGGTAAGCATGCTATGAGCCGGAGCCCAAAAGCAAATTCGCTAAACCGCCTAACAAACTCACGACAAGATATTCTACAATACATATCGTATAACACCCGATGCAAAGTTAAGGGGCAGAGATATAGGCAAATTATCATTTTTAATAGGACAAGCACATATAAGAAGAGTAGTGTGAGTGCGTGATGCAGATGAATGCAAGGTAAATGCCCAACCCGACTTATATCCAGAAATAAAAATAGGAGTTCCACTTTAAGACTTATTTCTATTACTTGTATGGACTTATTATCATTATTGCCACCTCAGGGACTTATTGTCATCGCCGTGATGGGACTTGTTGTTATTGCTGCCCAAGGACTTATTGTCATTGCCGTGATGGGACTTTATGTTATTGCCACCTCAGGGACTTATTGTTAATGCTGTGATGGGACTTTATGTTATTGCTACCTCATGGACTTATTATCAATGCCGTGATGCGACTTTATGTTATTTACTTAATTTAAGCTGTTCTGAGACTTTTCTAAGTGTTAGGGCTTTGCCTATGAGTATTTGGTGTCTTTTAGGGTTTTCGGGTCAAAATTAGGGTTTCGAATTACTTAGGATTTTTGGGCTAATTAGGGCTTTTCTTGTTCATGCAGCGGCCGAGATTCTTATTATCTATTCATCGCTAATACTAGGGTTTGGGCTAGATCGCTCCGTAAGTAGTTATAGTCTGGGCTATTATAACTAGGATCTGGGTCGGGTTATTACATTCTAGGTGGTTACTATTAGGGCCCGGACCAGGGTCTTACAAACAAGTTATGTGTGAAGGCTCTAGGACAGTCGATAGGCCGCTCATACCTATTGAAGAGGACACTCAACCCTCAGCAGGGAAACAAAAATCAGGTGTGAAGGTGAGCAATAACAAGAAGAAAAAGAGAAGAACCTTTCGCCCGACGGGATGGTAGTCTAGTCTATGGTGTTTTGTCTGTTGATGTTTCTTGTTTTGTTGGTTGTGATTATGTAATTCTCGGTCCCCTACTTGTTTAGGGATAGATGGTCAGGTTACTTTTTTCTAGTCTATGCTTTATTGTTTTGTTTTGCTTAGTTAGATTAAGGTGGTGCTCTAGGTCCTATGTAGTTTGGAGCTAGGTTCTATTTTTTTGAGTAATTAACTGTAACATAAAAGAAAAGAAAAATTACATATTTACAAGGAAAAAATCTCAGGCCTTATAACATAAAAAATCACAATAAGCAAAGGAGTGGAGGAATCACCCAAGCTTACAACCACAAAAAACAAGAGCCCAAGCACCACAAAAACTGGCTTTAGGCTAAGCCATAGCTAATAAACAAACAATGCAAAGCGAATCGATTCCCCTACCATAACTTAGAGAAGTAATGAGAAAGGAAACGAAACCACCGACTAGTGAGAAGCTCACAAATGGCTCCACAAGAATAATAACTACAAAGAATCATTTACCATTTCAAGCCCACAAAACCTGCCAAATCCACGTATAGACCACAAAAGGAGCTAGGTCAAGAACGCACCTCATATGGGAATGATAGCTCGCCAAAGAGTACTAAGCACCATGAACAAAGCATAGCAACCAGCTTGTTGTACTCCCAGAGCTAAACATACTGCTGAGCCCCAAAACATCAACTCATAAAATCAGCCCAGCCACCTTGAACCATACAACCTGCATACATTCTCATAAGCACAAACCAACTGCCCCTTCCAAAAATCCAACAACCCCCCGTAAGAAGGCACCAACACCTACAACCGCAAGACCAAACACACGCATGCCAAGATGCACACACCCAGCCCTTTAAAAAACTAAATGAACCTGTACACACACACCACAACGCACACACCCGAATCTCTACACAAGCCATAGAGAACGGCTATATACACTAACTAAAGACAGGAATATATGCAAACTATCCAAAACATAACCCAACATATAAACATAAAGCTTGCCTAAAAGTGACACAAAAGAACCCTATCTACACAAGAGGGATGGGCATAAAAGAAGCTATGAACACCTCTTATAGCTAGGGATCAAAACATGGAACAAAAAACCAAAATGTCATCCATAAGGAGCTAAAGACCAGGGGCTCAACCTCCCAAGCGTGGCTTCTTCCTCCGAGGATAGGCCAGAACGCGAGACCTGAGGAGAAGGATAAGAATGAGCATAAAGAGAAACCACAAAAAACACACATGCGTAGAGAAAACTTTGCGTCACTACATACAAAAAAATTCACTCTGCTCTCTAACCAAATATAGAGGCAAATCTCTCAATAACTTATAGATTAAAGATAATTATGCAAGTGTATCACTCAACACTCCAACAAAGAGAAGAAACAAAACTAACATCTTGAGCTTGCTTCCTAGCTACACATAATAACAAGCATAGTTTAGAGGTTAGTACAAAAACACCTCCTAGCACTCACTCAGATAACTGTATCACTCTCCACTTCAAAGAAAAGAAGGAAAGCAAAACTCAATAGCTTGCACTCTAATGCCAAAAACAGTCACAAAGAGCAAACAATGTTTTTAAAACCTCGCACCACTCACTCAACATAACCGTATCACTCAACCCTCAAAGGAAAAGGAAGAGGCAAAACTCGCTAGCATCCTTATAAAGCTACCATGCTGCAACAAACATGAAACAATTAATAATAGGCATTAGTGGAAAATATATCCATCACCAGTCTACATTTGCCTTGGATCTCCATATTAGTCTGAGAAATCGGCACACTCCTCAAAGAGGAAAGCCTCTCTTGTATCATATCAGAGATATCCCTAATAATTCTCTCACAATCCTTCTTCTTACCCTGAAACTTATAAGGTTACATTCCCCCTAGATACAATATACAGAGATGGAAATCGCTAATCTCTTAGCACTAGCTACTAAGGTTTTACCAACCACCCCAGTGGCAAAAGCATCCCTCCAACCACCCTAGGTTTTGTTTTGGGTAGCTCCTTTGTGTTTTAGTTGTATGTCCGGGGGTATGCATTAGGGTTGGTATACTGAAAATCATATTTTTAGTATTTTATTTTATTTTTTAATAAAATTAATTTTTTATTTTATAAAAATCTTAATGAGCAATATTCTTCCTCCAAGTCGAAATACAAGAAGAAGAAAAAAGTTTAGATATAAGGAGGCACTGCTCCAAAAGTAGTTAAGAGATCAAAAGATGGTGTGAAGAAGCCGAGAGGCAAGTACTATCACTGTAACCAGTTTGGGCATTGAAAAAAGCAGTATCCAAATTTTCTCAGTAAGCAGAACAAACCAGGTAATTTCTGTTCACTGGTGGTTAAAACATGTTTAGTAGTGTTATATACCGGTACCTGATGTATAGATATGGAAGCCACTAATCATATCTGCAATTCTTTGCAGAGGTTTCAGGAAATTAGGCAGCTCAATGATGGAGAAATATACTTGTATATAGACAATAATATAAAGGTGACAGCAGTTACAGTAGGAGATGTCACTCTCAGTTTTTGTAGAGATAGAATACTACTTCTAAAATATTGTCTTTATGTACCTTTAATTAGAAAAAATTTAATTTCAATCTCGAGTTTAATAAAGAATAAGTATTCTATTCATTTTGATGACTCTGTCGTTGTGAAGAAAAATATATATTTTATTTATTTTGGTACATTGGTAGATTATCTGTATGTCGTATGTCCTATCTCTCCTACACTACGCTTGAGTCATATTAATCTAAAAAAGATAAACAAACTGGTAACAGATGAACCTTTCAGTTCATTAAAAGTGAATGCACTTCTAGTCTATGAATCTTGCTTAAAGGATAAGATGACCAAGAAGCCACTTTTAGCCAAATGCTATAAGAGCAAAAGAACCGTTGGAACTAGTTCACTCTAATGTATGTGGTCCTATGATAATCCAAGGTAGAGGTGGCTTTGAGTACTTTGTCAGTTTCATTGATGACTACTTAAGGTATTGATACATTTACCTGACGTATCGTAAGTCTGAATTCTTTGAACAATTTGAAAAACTCAAGGCGGAGGCGGAGAAGCGTCTGGATAAAAGTATCAAATCACTACGATCCGACCGTGATGGAGAATACCTTTTAAGAGAGTTTAGGTACTACCTGTTATCAGAAGGGATTATATCCCAATTGATTACACTGAGCACTCCGTAGTAGAATGGTGTAGCAAGAAAAATGAATAGAACTCTTATGGAGATGGTAAGGTCCATGATGAGTTATTCAGGTTTACCCGATTCATTTTGGGGACTCACTTTAGAGACAGGGACTTATATTCTGAACTTGGTACATTCTAAGTCAATACCTTCTACTCCCACAGAATTGTGGATTGAGCGTAAGCCTAGTCTAAGATATATTTGAATTTGAGGGTGTCCAGCACATGTACTGAAAAGGAATGCGAATAAGTTAGAATCGAGGATAAAAGTCTATTTCTTTGTGGGGTATCTTAAGGGAACGAATGGTGGTCTATTTTCTAATTCAAAGGATTATAATGTCATTGTTAGCACCAATACCCAATTCTTGGATAAGAATTATATTATGGATCATAGATCCAAAAGCACTATTGTTCTAGAAGAACTAAGAAGAATTACTAGTAAAACAGAAGAGGAATCACAAGTCACTGATATCCCATTACCTCGTTGTAGTGGGAGAATTATCGGATAGGTGCAAATCAAGAACAAGGTATTGTTGCATAGGGTTCAGATTCTGCATAGCGTGTTACTGCTGGTACATAGACACGGTAGTGCCTCGTCATAGTAGGAGGATTGTTCATCAACCTAATCGTTATATATTCTTGGGAGAGTCTTTTGACAAGATCTGGTAGAACTAGATATCGAGCCTTGTAACTATAATGAAGCATTTCTATATATGGGAACTTGGCAAAGGGCTATGAATTCAGAGATAGAATCTATGTATTCTAATCAGGTCTGAAAACTTGTAGAACCACCCGAAGAGATAAAACCCATTGAATGCAAGTAGATCTACAAGAGAAAGAAAGGAGTAGACAAGAATGTTGAAACCTTCAAAGATAGGCTTGTTGCAAAAGGGTTCACTCGGAAAGAAGGAATCGATTATGAGAAAAAAATTTTGCCGGTAGCCATGCTTAAGTCTATCTGGATTCTCTTATCTATTGTTGCTTATTTCGATTACGAAATCTGGCAAATGGATGTCAAGACAGCTTTTCTTAACGGAAGTCTTGACAAGTATATCTATATGATATAACCAGACGGATTTAGTGTGAAGGGCCAAAAACACATGCTGTGCAAGTTTAAGATATCCATTTATGAATTTAAGCAGGTATCAAGGTCTTGGAGCACTCGATTTGATCAGGCGATAAAATCTTATGATTTTGATCAGAGTCCGAATGAGTCCTGTGTGTACAAGAAGCTTGACGAAAGCGTAGTAATCTTCCTAGTATTTTATGTAGACAATCTAGCTCATCAAAAATGATGTGAGGGCATTATCTACGATTAAAAGTATGGTTATCTGGGTAGTTAGATATGAAAGATTTGAAAGAAGCCAGTCACATTCTTGGGATCAAGATTATGCGAGATCAAAAGGATGTTGGGCTTATCACAAGAAAAGTATATCGATGATATCCTTACTCGTTTTAGCATGCATGATTCTAAAAAAAGGTTTCTCATTTTCAGGCATGGAATCACTCTATCCAATGATTAGTGTCCTAAGACACCTGATGAGATAGAAAAGATGAAGGTGGTTCTTATACTTCAATAATAGGAAGCCTCGTGTATGCTATGCTTTGCGCTAGACTCGACATCTACTTTACCGTTGGCATAGTTAGCATATATCAGTCTAACCCAGGGCAGGAGCGTTAGACTGCGGTAAAAAATATAATTAAGTACCTAAAAAGGACTAAAGATTATATGTTAGATTATCAGGCAGAAAGTCTAGTACCTTTAGGGTACACAGACTGAGATTTTCAATTTGATAAGGATTCTCGTAAATTTACCTCAAGATATGTGTTTACCTTATAAGGTGGAGCTATTAGTTAGCGAAGTATCAAGCAGTACTGTATTGCAAATTCCACCATGGAGGCCGAGTATGTGGTAGCTTCCAAAGCAGCCAATGAGGCTGTTTAGCTTAGGAACTTCCTATTGGATCTGGATGTGGTCCCTTCAGTTTAGTCTGCTATTATACTTTATTGTGATAATAGCGGAGTAGTTGCAAAATCGAAGGAAGCAATAGTCCACAAGAAAGAAAATTACATTGAGTGTAAGTATCACCTTATATGAGAAATTGTACAGAGGGGTGATATTGTTGTGACCAAGATTGCATCAGGAGACAACCTTGCAGATCATTTTATAAAGAGTTTACCAGCTAAGACTTTTGATAATCATGTAGAGGTCATGAGAGTTAGATGTATGGCATCATGATTTTGAGTATATGTGGGAGATTATTTGAGTTGGTATACTAAAAATCATATTGTTAGTATTTAATTTTATTTTTTTAATAAAATTAGTCTTTTATTTTATAAGAATTTTAATGAGTAATGTATGTAATATTATTTCTTTAATATTATGCATGGATGTCCTTTATCCTGTACAGTATTTAATCTTGGTGTGTAGAGTATAGCTTGCACACAAAAGATTAGATTTTAGGTTCTTACAGAA
The DNA here is from genome assembly GCA_034768845.1 of Heliamphora exappendiculata. Taxonomy (NCBI): domain Eukaryota; kingdom Viridiplantae; phylum Streptophyta; class Magnoliopsida; order Ericales; family Sarraceniaceae; genus Heliamphora; species Heliamphora exappendiculata. The sequence continues at coordinate 3,395,815 of JAOTRH010000010.1, read as the reverse complement.
TATAAGTTTAATGTTCACAGTTTAGATGGAAATGGACATACCATCGGTACGACTTTAGTACAGAATTTTCGTAGGCCTATCTTGGTTACGGGGAACAGATAATAGCATCGTCTAATATTCCAACTCTCTATGCTAGTACATTTTGTGTGTATTGAACGGGACACATTGGGGTAATTAATCTTGTACTGACTATATAAATTAATTCACATTCCAAGATTATTATGAGTAGTGCTTATACTCGTAATTCTGAAATAATTATTGATTTGCGTATATTAAATATTCGTTGCTTTGATTCATTAGATGGTGCGATCTTATATGAGTCTATATTCCCGGTGAGTTAGATAAAACAGTATTATTTATGTGGTGAATATTAATTATTAATAGAATCCACGTCTCGAATGATCGAGATTGACAATACCCCTTAAAGAAGCTTATAAGTTTTGATCAGGCCAGACTCTGCAGGTGAAATAAACTATTTGGCGGTCAAAAAAGTTAAGCGGAAGGACTTGAAGAATTTAAAGATGCCAATTAAATTAAATTGTCAGTAATTAAATTTAATTTGTGGGTATCGAAAATCTTAACGTGAGAAAACGAGTTAAGCATTTAATAACAAGAGCTTAATACAAGAAGGTCTTGAGATTATGGCTTAGAGTGCAATTACTGTTCTTTAGTGGTGTAAACTGTAATTTAGTATTTTATAGAAATTGCAGAAATCGCTACAAGGTTTTCATAATTACAAATACCATTGTGAGGTTTGCTTAATTGCGTAAACCGTTGGATGGGTATTTGTGTTCCACTAGAAATCTTTATCATAATTACTCCACAGTCTCTACTGTAGCCCTATAAATATGCGGGTAGGCTGAGCCATATTCATAAGTTGTCTTCAAGACTAAAGCTGACCAGATTCTGCCGGTACGAGTTCTTGAAAGATCGTAACACATATTACGTTTGGGAATCGCATAAGGGAATACAGTAGAAGATCTGACGGAAGTTTCAATTCGGAATCAATAATCATAGTTGGAGAATTGACCAAAAATATATTCTTTTAAATTAACTGTGGTGGCATGGGTTTTTATTTTGATCGTTCGACATCAAAAATTTTATTTGGGGTCCATTTCACTGATTGCTCATCCAGTTATTTTTTTATCGAAAATTATTTTTAAAAAAAATGATCTTGGCAGTTTTGCCTCCAACACTATGCCCCTTGCAATCCTGTATTTGTCTTTTTTTAATACATATTTAATTATCCAAAAAAAAATTCTCTCAGCATTATATGCTAACTTAAAATTACTTATTACTAAACAAATTATTTTACTTATTTAGGTTTCATCTTGAAGTCTAAAAGAATAAAAACTTTACCAAACAAAATCATTTTAGGTAAAAAATAGCAACACATTTCCACTCTCTTCATAAGGAAAAAAAGTTTTCCATTGTCAAGTGCTAACGTGTCATACTGTGATTAGTGGTGTAGAAACAGATCAGGAGGAAGCACGGTGCTAAAAGCAAAACCCAATTCTAAGATCTTGTGAAAGTTTTTGCATGGCAGCTAGGCTAGCCATGAGATGGGATTTGTAGTTTCCCACACCGAAAGGTCATTAGAGCTCACATGTTTCCCTCTTCTCTTACTGTAAAAAGAGAGCTCTGAAGCAAGTATTTGCCACATTTAGCAGCAAGACTTTCGTGACACTACACCATATATTCACTTATCTATCTATCTATCTATCTATCTATGCCTATTATTCCTTTTCCTCCATCACACGACTCACACAAATAAAGTAATATTACACATCCAAAAAATAAACCTAGAAATTTATCCAAAAAATAAACCTGAAAATATATTATAAATTCAAAATGAAAAATTCAGATTCACTGGGAGTGTGTTCTACACTACACACAGTTGAATTTGGACTATTCAATTTGTATGCTAAATAAGTTAATTCTGAGTTTATTTTAATAATAAGTAGCATTTTTTACCCAAATATCAAACACCTTAAGACATACTAGTATGTAAGAAAAGATTGAGTGCAAATGCCAATAAAACTAAATTGGACCTAACCGTGAATTCGATCTATAGATATTTCTACAAAGAAGTCTAAACCCACACACGGCACACCAAAACGAGCATAGCATTTAATTCGACAATACTGAAATCTCTACCATGATCATATAGGTGTCGTGTACAACAAAATATAATGTATGCATATATATTAAAGTTTTTTACACCTTCTATAAATGCGTGTGTAATTGTTAACTTATTTTAAGAGAGAAGCTTAATTAAAGCAATTCAAATGTCAAACTAGAGTTTTGAGATTATGTAGAGGGAAAAAGCTGGAAGATAGAGAGAGAGAGAGAGAGAGAGAGAGAATGTGAAGTTTTTGAAATAAAATTGGAGTTATGAACATGAATAGGTTTTGTTCACACCAAATTATCAAGTGTCACCTTTTTAAATATGGCATAAACTAGCAGTCGGCACATGCAATGCGTTCATAAATTGGATAGATAAGAGTCAAAAGGGATGAAAAAATAGGATACTAAAATGGTGAGATTTTTAAATTTGAGGAGTTGTAAATTTTAAGTTGTGTTGTTACAAAAAGTAGAGTAGTGAAAAAAAAAATTTTGATCGGCATTTCTGTGAAAATAAAAATTCATGCACCTTCAGATTTAGGGTGACACCAAGTAAGAGTTCTTTTATATGTTAATAAATATTAAAAAAATTGACGCAAAAATTTGCCCAATAAACTCGAACGGCAAACTCAAGATCTACAAATTCACCGGAAAGACCAATGCACCATGTGATATAGCATAATTGGCGAAAATCCAACACAACACATTAATTTACAGTTAATCTCGCTATACTTCGAAACTACTAATAAACTAGCTAGCTCTGCGGTTTTAAGTCTAGATTTTATGGTCACCTGACTAACCTTTTTTTTAACCTTCAACATGTGCTGTAAATCTATAACTGGATTTTGATGGGTATTCAATTTTTAATGTTCTTATACAATGTGGGTCAACAGATGCCTGGTTTTGTCCGTTTGATTGCACCCACATGTGCTAAAATTAACAAGTGATACATAAGAATTTATTGGAGGGATCAGCAGTTTGTTGCTTGCATTAATTAGTCAGGCTCATACAAATGAACTTCACAAAAAAAAAAAAAAAGAAAAGGTGAAAATGAACAAGATTAGTTCAAATAATTCATTCAGTAATTATCACTGAAGTTACATCTTGCAAAGAGATCCCAACTTTTAGAATCCCAACAAAAGTTCGAAGATCAACCCGAAGAAGATCAAATCAAACACTCTTGTTTTTTTTCCTTTTCCTTTTATTGTTCTTTGTTGTCATTTAATTTGTAGCTAAATCTCAGAAATAGACTTTGAAATTGAATTGATCAGAATATCGGAGGCAATTCCATCATCTCTTCAATTTGACCTGCACTTTCACCCATTAGCCAATTTTCAAGAAACGATAATGGAGGGCCGTTCTCAGATCTTTGCTTCCTCTCATGCACAAGATGTGCCTTCTCCTCAGTTGCAGCAATTTGAGATCCTTTAGGAGTAGAAGAATCAAATGAGGACTTGTCCCATCCAATGGTCTCCAAGTTATCAAACGACAGCTCACATTCGAACTCTTCATTAGAGCCTAAACGGCTGCGTTCTTGCTCGGATTTGGGTTGACGGTGGTGGCTTGGAAGCAACGCTGCCATGCCCATGGCTGAAGAACTCCCAACTCTACTATTGATTTCAAGGCTATTATTATTGATTTGGTGCAACTTCTCCTGTGTTCCTCCACTCTGTGAACCACTTGTCTTTGGGGAAGATCTCATCCAACCTTCCAGGAGTCTTGATATATTTTCTGTGCTTGAGGCATAGGTTGTGGAAGAGCCCTGATTCAATTCCACAGTACTTGAGGAATGACTAGTAATCATAGCCAAACTACTACTCTCAACGAAGCTCTTCGATACAAACTGATAGGTAGCCGAATCTGACGCCATTTTGGGATCCAAAGCTGATTGAAACTTATTGATCTTCTTCTTCAAGTGGGTGTTCCAATAGTTCTTTATGTCATTGTCTGTTCTTTGTGGGAGGTAGGAAGCTATGGCTGCCCATCTGCACCCAAGTTTGAGAAGTAAGAACCCCAAACTTGATGAATGAGAATTGAACCACTGACATACAAATACATAGATCCAGTAGGTGCAAACGATACTAGATTTCTCTAATTAATTAGCCAAATTCATATATAGAGATGTTTGAGAATTACTTGTTACCCAATAAAGCTTGCAAGTGTATTATCATCCCTTCTTCATGAGGGGTGAAGTTGCCGCGCTTGATTCCCGGTCTAAGGTAATTAGTCCACCTAAGCCTGCAACTTTTGCTGCACCTTAACAACCCTTTTTTTTCAAACAAAAAAGAGATGAATTTTAAGGATATGCGATGGATCTGGATGAAAATTATCACAGGAACTGATATTGTTTTTTTTTAAAGATGTTTTATTGATGTGGTGGCCTTAAGAAAGCTTGTGTAAGTAGAAACACAAAAGAAATGGATTGAAGCAGAAGTTACCGGTATTTGTGGGCACTGATCTCCAGTTCCCAGGGCCATGTTCTTGGATGTAGGAGACCAAGATGATATCTTCTTCAGGGGTCCATGGTCCTTTCTTGATTCCAACTTTGTCACAGCAAGGAGGTCTCCCCATGGATTTTCTTCTGCAACTTTCCTCCTCCTCCTCCTCCTCCTCCTTTCTCCTCCTCCTCCTCTCTCTCTCTGTGAATTTGCTCTTCCTCAGTCTGAGCTTCTGTGGACCTTCTAAATAGTAAATAGAGACATGCACATGTGAGTGCTTTATATGTACAAGGGGAATTAAAGGGGGATTGGAAACTCTTGTTTACCTACACATCGATCTACAGTATTGCCATATACCATAAAATTACTCAAAATTTAAAATGAACGAACCAAATTTACTTGAAGTATGACTCATATCATAAATGATTTAATCTGAACAATTTATTTTAAATTGTAAATAATTTTATAAATGAGTTATATGATTACTTAACGTGCCATCTCAAATAGTTTAATCTCAACTATTCACTTCAAATTGTGAAAAATGTTATGAATAAATTTTATGCTTACTTGACATATATCAATCTACCACTCTGAGTCACCAGCCTTTTTTACAAGCTTTTATTTAAACACTAGTGAATAGGGCAACCACAGTCAGAAGGGAAGTTGAATTCTTCGTGTGTAGTCTTTCCGACTAGGGATCACGTGCATGCCACAACAGCTCATCACGTATTAAGGTAGGAAAATTCATAATCTCGGACTTTATTTCTCTTCTCCTGACTACCTCTCATGACTTGTATGGTTATGCATTGTTTAGGTAGGTTGAGCATATCTAAAATTGAGCCACACATACTCCTCATTAAATATTCTTCTATTGTTGGTCCTACTGTTTTATCAAGGAGATAGGTAATACCCAAATACAAACATTAAAAGAAGAAAGGAAAACTATATATGCTCACAATATTTTTATGCAAAATCCTTTATCTGAATATTGGGGCAGTGTCCCTATTTTGAAAGGGAATTGAGCAAACGTCCCATTTTGTATATTATTTAAGGATTAGTCTCATTTAAAAGTATTTACTATATTAACTTTTATTATTTTTTAATCAAAGTTACTAGTGCACAATGATGTGTGGAGTAAACTATTTTTAAATTTTTCAATTTTGGAACTATGTACATATATATATATATATATATATATATATATATATATATGTTGTGCATCTTCACCTATTTATTATTTATCTTATTTTACTCGAAGAATTAATACATTTGTCCTTTCCATTAGGGCTTATCTGTTTAGGGTATATGAGGAAAGATATAAGTTTTTGACATCGTGTTTACACCCATTTTGTTTTCTTCTCTAATCTGCATGCAAAAGTTATAAGAAAAATCGAAAGCCTGGTCCAAGGTCTGAATCATAGGTCTTTCACAACAGATGTTTTCATAACTCAAAAATAGGACAATATGGTTTGATTGTGGCAATTCCTGGATCAGTCTTTCGAGATCTATGTTTCACCTCAGATGTCAAAGAAAAGGTTAGAGGGGACGCCAGAATATTTCAAGTGGGGTCCTTTTCGACGCTCAAGTTAGTTTTCCAATTGAGTAAATGCCAAATAAGAGTGAAGGAAATGAATCTGCCTCAAGAATATACCTGAATCTATTATGTACTATACCTTTGGCTACATGGTAGGGTCCTCATGTGCAAGACGGTTATGGCCGCATCGTCCTGATAAACTTTCTCAGGCACCTCAGATATATAATCGAGCATACCCAACACGCATTGTGGTGACCAAAACATATGGCTAACCAAAGTAGAAGGGTGATTTGCTCAAATAATGTTCTATTCAAAGGATGGTCATTTCTGCTTCATGATTAGGAAGCGGTCAGTTCCTAATAAGATCTACCACTGGTTTTAGGTCCCCGATTCCTCTGGTTCATTCAACGATCACTTTCATTTGACTAATATATTCTGGTACTTATTGGTGATCCCCTATACTTGGTTAGTATGGTACGAAGTGGATGGTGAGAAAGAATACACCTGAAGATGTGTGGTCGTCTTTGGGATCTTGGTGCCGCTTTGGTCTTCGAAGTTTGATTAGTGAAAGTTGCTCTTATATGGAACAAAGGGGATGATATCCAAGTAGTGAAAAAGACAAGGAATTTTCTTCAAGGCTGGATAGATAATGTAGACGCCCTAATTTGACCCCGTCAAATCTTAGACTTATCTAAGTGAATCCAATGATGAAAACCGAGTGGGATGATGACTAAAGTCTCTAAACAATCGTTAGGAAATGATTCAAGACCAATACTCTGTAAAATCGAAGATCACATCTTTCAAACCTTGAGGCCACGACTTTCAAATCTTGTGACCTGGTTGTTCACTGGCCCAAGTAATTGCACCTGCAACCTTTGAACCTTGCACCCACAACCTTCAACCTCGGAACCACAACCATCAACCTCGCAGTCGCAACCTTCAAAACTTGCGACCGCACCCTTTTTGGGAATCTTCTGAGTTGTGACGTGTTACCATCTCATTGGGTGGCATTTTCTATAAATATGTATGTTAGCCCAAGAGCTTCTTTAATTGATTTTAATGATTTTTATAATTCATTTACTATAAATAATTGTCTTTAATTGGTTAATAATTCTTTTTTTCCAAAATAAAAGTGTTAACCCATTTTGAACAATCAAGGTTGACACCTTAGCCAAAAAGATATGACCTGTATCTCAAAAGATTCAAACACTTAAAAATTCTTTAAGTAGAATTTTTCTTCTGTGTTGGTCTCAATTGAAATTCAAGTCAAAATATTTTAGGCAATGTATACTTGAATCTTATCAAGTATGTCAATATGATTTGATCAATTGCTTTAACACCCTAACTATGTTTCAAGTTGATCTTCAGGTACTAAAATGTTAGTGTCTACACAAATGTATTTTGTGTCAACACAAAAACAGCACCAAAGCAACCAGGACTCATTTTGAGTCGACACAAACCAATT
>JAOTRH010000010.1:3367199-3380888 GCA_034768845.1 Heliamphora exappendiculata | reverse complement strand
GTTCCAGGGTTTCAATGGTGGCGACGGTAGCTAGGGTTAGGGTTAGGGTTAGGGTTAGGCTCTGATACCATGTTAATAGAATAATATTAAACTCAATAAAGGCGTTAACCCCAATAGGGCACACAACCGTTTTATTTATAGAATAACGAGACTACACAATAAGATATGGTGTGCCCAACCACACCGGATAATAATAATAATAAAGCTATAATCATAATAAAGCTAACAATTCCAACCATATATTCTCACACCGCCCTCAAACTCATGATGCGAGCCTGGTGAGCAGAGAGAGTTTGTCAAGCAGGAACCAAAAACGAGCCGAGGTGTGAGTCTTAGTAAAAAAAATCGGTAAGCTGTAATGACGAGGAGACGAAGAGGAGATTAATAGTACCAAGCTAAAGATGCTGACAAACAAAGTGACAATCAATCTCTATATGTTTCGTACATTCATGAAAGATAGAGTTATGAGCTATCTGGATCGCACTCTTATTATCACAGTAGATAGAAGTAGGAGAAGAAAGGGAGACACCCAAATCAGAGACGAGCCAACGGAACCAAACAATCTCGGCAGTAGCATGAGCCATGGCACGGTATTCAGTTTCAACAATAAAACGAGTAATGACAGACTGTTTTTTACCTTTCCAAGATATGAGGGAGCCACCGAAAAATACACAAAATCCAGTAGTAAACTTGCAATCAGATACATCACTAGCCTAATCAGCATCAGCATAAGCACGAAGAGTCAACAGGGAAAACGAAGAAAAGAATAGGCTATGAGAAATAGTTCCATGAACATAATACAGAATTCGAAGCAGAGCTGCCCAATGAGTAGAGCAAGAAGCATAAACAAATTGGCTCACCACATGTACAGCATACGCAATGTCAGGACGAGTCACAGTAAGATAGACCAGACACTCAACTAGCTCTCGATAGACAGTGGGATCTTCAAGAGGAACGCCATTAGAAGGAGAGAATTTAGCATGCAACTCAATGGGAGTATCCACCACTTTATCACCAGTGAGACGAGCACGATGGATCACCTCAGTTGCATATTTTGATTGAGAGATGTGATAACCCGTAAGGGAAGAAGCAACCTCTATACTAAGAAAATATTGCAAAGGACCCAAATCTTTCATTTCAAATGCACGGAACAAATGCTGTTTCACTTCAGAGATGGCAGCAGAATCAGAACCAGTGATGATCATATCATCCACGTATGATAACAAAATAACCAACCCAGTAGAGGTGTGGCGGAGAAACAGAGCAGAATCATGAGAACTAGGAGTGAAACCAATCTGAGTAACCGTAGACTGAAAACGCTCATACTAAGCCCTTTCAAACCATAAAGGGCACACTGAAGACGACAAACAATACCAAGAGGCTGAGGGAGACCTGGAGGAAGGCGCATATAAACTTCTGCATTGAGATGCTCATTGACAAAGGCATTCTTGACATCCAACTGGAAAAGAAGCCATTGACGAATAGCAGCAACAGAAATCAAAGTACAAACTATGGTCATCTTAACCACGGGTGCAAAAGTTTCCTCATAATTAATGACATACTCCTGAGAAAATCCCTTGGCAACTAACTGAGCCTTATAGTGCTCCAGAGAACCATCAGAATGAGTTTTAACTTTGTAAACCCACTTACATACAATAAGGTTTTTATCGGCAGGCAATGGAACCAAATCCCAAGTATGAGTCTTCTGAAGAGCAGTTTATTCTTCGTGCATGGCATTGATCCAGTTTGGATCAGTACAGGCTTCCTTATAGGGATGAGGCTCAAAGTATGAATAGCAGATAAAAATGCACGATAAGAAGGTGAAAAGCAAATATTAAAAAAAACAAGTCTTACCGGCGGAGTACGGGCACGCAAAGGATAGCGTCGTTCAAGGGGATCAAGATTCACAGAGACAGGGGGAACTGTGTCGAAACTAGTGGATATGTGTTGAAAAGGGGGAGGCAACCTACGATAATAGACTAATGGGAGAGACGAAACAGCAGAAGGACGAGACTAAGAAGGAAGGTCAGAAATGTCAAGAGTATAAGTAAACTCATCAGAAGGCACATCATTTGGGAAAGGATCAATAACAATTAGATCCTCTTTGGAAAGAGGAACATATTTGAATGGTAGAGTAAAATATGAGAAACGCTCGAGAAACACAACATGACGAGAGACGTAAAGGCGTTTGGAGATAAGATCATAACACCGATAGCCTTTTTGTTGAATATCATAGCCCAAGAAGACACAAAGAGCGGAACGAGCACTAAGTTTATTCCTCTCTCTTTTGGGAAGAAGGACAAAGCAAACACAACCAAAAACACGTAGCAAAGAGTAATTGGGAGGGTGACCCGTCAATTTTTCATAAGGAGAAATGTTATAAAGAAGAGGTGTAGACATGCGATTAAGAAGATACACTGCAGTAAGAACTGTTTCTCCCCAGAAAGTGGCAGGGACAGATGATGAAAGAAGAAGGGAGCGAGTTGTGTCAAGAAAATGCCGATGTTTTCTTTCAAATTTATCATTTTGTGCAGGAGTGTCGGAACACGAAAATTGATGAATAGTTCCAGATGCAGCTAAGAAGTCGGTGAATTCGGTAAGAAAATATTCACCACCCAAGCCATAACTGAGGGTCTTGATGGTTGTAGAAAATTAGGTGTGAACCATGGAATGAAATGTGCGATAAATACGGAAGAAATCGGATTTGTGAGATATCAAATACATCCAACAAAACCGACTATAATTATCAATGAAGGAAACATAATACACTAACCCGCCTTTTGTTGCAATGAGAGAAGGAGCCCACACATCAGTATGAACAAGGGAGAAAGGAGATGTAGAGAGCAAAGTACTATTAGGAAATGGTGGAGCAGACATTTTGGCAAGTTTACAACTACTGCATTTAGAAATGTCGTTGGTAGACACTGTACCCAAGCAACCAAACAGAACTAACTGTTTTAGGCGGTTACTAATAGATGACCAAACCGAGAATGCCAAAGGTAAAAAGGAGAAAAATGGTGATCTAAAGAAAAAGAAGAGAAAGCCGCAGAGAAGGAACCGAAAGGGAGATGCAAACTTTCCAACACATATAAATCATTAAACCTACGCCCGGTCCCAACCTGTTTCTGAGATGTCCGATCCTGAACAACACAACCAGAGAAAGAAAACACAACGTCGAAACCAAAGTCATAAAGCTAACTAATAGATAATAAGCATGTGTTTGGGCTAGCATATTTTTGTGGCTTTTTGGCTTAAAAGCCAAAAAAGAGCCAACTGGTTTGGCTTATTAGGCTTTTTTCCACTTTTTTTCACTTTTTCTACATAATTTGACATCTACTTTTTTACAAAAAAGCCAAAAAGCCTAAAAATCACTAAAAAAACCTAGTCCAAACACAGGCTAAACTAATAGTTAACTTGGGAACATAAAAGACATTAAGTATGGATAATGAAGTTGATGAAGAATGAATAACATAACCAATAAAAACAACCTGCATAGAAGCACCATTGGCAGTAGAAATAGAAATTGGAGAAGTAGGGGAAGTACAATTATTAAGACTGGGCAAATCAGGTGTTATATAATGAGAAGAACCGGAATCAAATATCCAAGTAATAGGGAAAATACCAATGAGATAGGAACTATGCAAACCTGAAGAGAACGTAGGCATAGCAGATGCATGATGTTGAAGCCCAAAGGGTACATGAATGGTCTGTGATCTGAAACTGCTCAAACAGATAATGCACTAAGGAGATTTGGAGTACCACTAAAAAGCGAGAAAACCCAAATCACATGCCAAAAGTCGTAGCTAAATTCTAGAGCCAAAAGAGAAACTCATGCCCATTGTGAAGTGTTGGTAGTGGCTTATTATGCTTGTTAGTAGTAGCTTATTATTCTTGTTATTATTATTATTAGTAGTAGCGTATTATAATTATAATCATGTGTGTGTGGGTGTATGGATGTAATGGTGTTCTCTTATTTTTAATATAAATAAAAGTGCTCGCCTACCGGTTTGGTACGGCTTTCCATTATTTCACTTCTTCTAACATGGTATTAGAGCCACCATGAAACCCTAACCTCCTTCAGCCACCAAGCCCTAGCCTCCTCCATTGCCGACAGCCTTCACTTCCGCCACCCTAGCCTCCACACTACCACCACAATGCAACCCTAGCCTCCACCATCTCAAAACCCTAGCCACACCGCCGAAACCCTTCCAGCGACCCCATCTCCTAGTCGCCGACCCTAGAAACCCTCTCACCGACCCTTTTCCTCCCTATTGCCGACCCCCGAAACCCTCTCTGCCCTTCGTCGGCCCTCTCTAACACTTCGCCGACCCTCTCTCTCCCTCACCACACCTTCACCAACCCTCACTCTCTCTCACCGCACCTCTCTTTCCATCACGCCGACCCTCTCTTTCTCTGTCTGACCCTCTATCTCTCTCGCCACACCTCTGTTTGCCTCTTTTCCTCTCTTAGTTGCAATCCTGGAAACCCTAGCTCCTATAGGTGATCTTCTCCAGGCCAACCGATTAGTGTAAGGCTCCCCCGCCTCTTTGGTTCACCTTCTACTGGTCTGGTCGCACTAACGGAGGATCCTCACTGCTGTTTTGAGGGTCTCGAGGCTACCACAGTTCGTTTATGTTTATGAGGATAGCTTAAAGGTATGTTTTGTGGTCAATTTATGATTGATTAGAGTTGTGATTGGGTTCTATTGCATGTTAGTGTTATTATTCGTGGTTCCTTGAGATTGATAGCCTGTGATGTCGACGGAAAGTTCTACAAGAGTTGGTGACTCTCAAACGAGTACGGATAAACAAGGAACTGATAGATAAGGAATCACTGATGCATTTTCGTCACCCACACAATTAGTGGATTTGAAACTGACTAAACCACAAACATGTGTTATGAAAAAAAAAGGTATTGCTGACAATTGAAAGTATGGAAAAGGAGGATCATTTCTTCGAAGATCCTCCTAAGAAGAGAATTGACGAGTACAAAAGATGAAAGCGTGATAATGTACGATTACTCAGTAAAATGTTGAATTCAATGAAGTCATCTGTTGAGGTTTTGGTGGCCAATGCCACAATTGTTTGTAAGGTGTGGACCATACTCAAGAAGACGTTTGTCTGACTAATGATTTGTCCAGACTATACGATGTGATGCGGGATATCTTCATAGTACAACAGGGAGAGCGCCCTTTCTCAGAATATTTCACGGAGTTCAAGGTATTAGCAGATGAGTATGATCGGTTGGTACCGTTTATCAATCGATATGAGGTTTTCAGAGAGCAAATGATGCAGTTCTTGGTCGTTTGTTTCCTAGCTTGAGTGAACCAGCAGCTTGACTCAGCACGTTCCCAGATCTTGGCCGGGTCTGATATTCCTTCTTTATCTGAAGTTTTTAGGAAGATGAGCAGAGCAGTTAGTCACGAAGAGCCTCGTATTACCGCTGCTGACCAGGGTAATCATACAGCCCTCGTGGAGGAGGTCGAGGAGGATTTCGAGGCAAAGGCCATGATGGGGGTCGTGGTGATAGAGGCCAAGGTAGAGGTAGATGTGGACGTGACACCAGGTCCTGCTACTATTATGGAGAGCGAGGACATTTACAGAGCTCGTGTTATAAGCTACATGGGTGCCCTACATCCTCTGTGGCTAATGTAGTGGCCGATTATGATGCTCCATCTTCTTCTGAGAGGAGGACTATAGTCCTGAAGAATATGACCAGTTCATCCAGATGAGGATTGGGAACACAGTCGATACTCCCTCAACCACAGTTGCAGGGAACCCCGCTGCGTGTATGGCCACTCCCAAATTGTGGGTGATTGACTTGGGTGTATCTGCACATATGATCCACTCCACAGGCACTTTTTCATCTTATCAATTGACCCCTGGACACAGGTTATTGTTGCCAATGACGGAACCTTTGAGGTGAAGGGACAGAGAGTAGCTGATTTATCTCCATCACTTACCCTTTCTGATGTTTAACATACTCCTACTAATCCGTTTAATTTACTATTTGTGAGTCGGATTACAAAGGATTTGAACTGCTCCGTAACATTCTTTCCTACTCATTGTATTTTTCAGGATCTAGCTTCGAGAAATACTATCAGTAGAGGACGGGTGGTTGGTGGCCTGTATGTGATAGATGAGACCTTGGATGTTGCATGCTCGGGGAGATCGTCTCAGACTCTGAATATACACTGTCGGTTAGGCCATCCTTCATTGCCCAGTTTAAAGAAACTATGTCCCAGTTTAAATAAGGTTACACAGTTAAGAGTGAGTCATGTCAGTTTGCTAAAGCACCTGCATGTGCCATATATGTCCATAAATAATAATAGGACAATGAGTCCTTTCTCTTTAGTTCATTCAGATATCTGGGGTCCGTGTCCTGTTACCTCTTTGTTTGGATTTCAGTACTTCGTAACTTTTGTTGATGATTGTTCTCGAATAACTTATCTTTATCTTATGAAGAAGCGGTCTGAATTACCTACTGTTTTCACTACAATTTGTAATGAAGTCCAAACCCAATTTGGCAAAACTATTCAGACCCTACGTAGTGATAATATGGGTGAGTATATTGGTAGAGTGTTGGGTATATACCTGCTTGCACATAGAATTATTCACCAGACGTCATCCCCGACACACCACAGCAAAATAGAGTGTCTGAGAGGAAGAATAGACATCTCTTGGAAACTGCACGTGCTCTAATGTTCCAGATGAAAGTTCCCAAAGTCTTCTGGGGTAAAACTATGTTGACAGCATGCTATCTTATTAATAGATTGCCATCCTCTGTTCTACATCGTGCTACACCCTTGTTAGTTTTACGTCCACAGCAGATTCCCTTTTCATTGCCACTCAACATTTTTTGGTGTGTTTGTTATGTGAGAGATACTCAGCAACATGTGACCAAGTTGGATGCTCACGCACTAAAGTGTGCTTTCATGGGATATCCTAATAAACAAAAAGGATATCATTGTTACAATCCAGAGTTGCGACGGTTTATAGTATCCCGAGACGTGATTTTTGTTAAATCTACTTCATTCTATGGCCCAGCTACTACACCTTCCTCCACTGTTGATGAGGGTTTAGAGCGGTTTCTGATGTATCATTCCTCCACTAATTTACCAGTGGCACCTTCTCCCGCCGCCAGTTTTCTGGTTGATATTACCGAGGAGCCTTCTCCTGCTACCCCAACTTCACCTGTGATATCATCATCCTCAGAATCATCGTCTTCACCAGGCCCCACCACCTCTCCTCTAATTGAGTCAGTATCTTCTCAGCTGGATCTGGTCCCTAATCAGGTAAGTGATCCTCCTATTGCTTTACGAAAGTCTTATCGTAGTTGTCGAGATCACCCCGTTTATACTACATCTTATCATGTTTTACCCGCTACTGTCCAGTAGGGCATTATTACACTTGATCAACATCCTTTGCCTTACTCTGTTGTAGACGCACTTTCTTGTCCAGGTTGGCACAAGGCTATGTTTGAAGAGATGAATACCCTTGAGACTAATCATATGTGGGACCTGGTGAGTCTTCCTCGTGGTAAGTCAGCTATTGGTTGCAAGTGGGTATATACTGTCAAACTTCATTCTGATGGCACTCTTAAGCGGTTGAAAGCCCGTTTAGTGACCAAAGACTATGCTAAGACTTATGGACTTGACTACTTTGATACCTTCTCCCCCGTTGCCAAGATGGCCTCAGTTCGGTTGTTCTTGTCTTTGGTTACATCACATCGGTGGCCTTTATATCAACTCGATGTGAAAAATGCATTTCCTTATGGTGATTTGGGGAAAAAGGTTTATATGGAGCAACCGCCCGATTTTGTTGCTCATAGGGGTCCCCTAATTAGGTATGTCGTTTGAGGCGCTCATTATATGGTCTGAAGCAGTCTCCCAGAGACTAGTTTGGCCGTTTCAGCTCAGTTGTACAAGAGTTTGGCCTTCAACAGTCTGCAAAGGATCACACGACATTCTTTCGACATACCTCAACTGGTTGCATATTACTCGTAGTGTATGTGGATGACATTATTATTACTGGTAGTGACAGTAGAGGGATTGTTGCACTTAAATCATTCCTGGGCACCAAGTTTCAGATAAAAAATTTTGGTGAACAGTAATATTTCCTTAGCATTGAAGTAACCAGTAATACGGAAGGGGTGTTCATTTCTCAGAGGAAGTATGTTCTTGACATTCTGGAGCGAGCAGGGTATATGAATGCAAAAGGAGTGGACTCCCCTATAAATTCTACTATTAAGCTAGAGCCGAAAGAAGGAGCGATTCTTCCCGACCCTGAGCAATATCGACGGACAGTGGGCTAGCTTAATTATATCACTACAATGACTCGTTCAAGCATTGCTTATCCAGTGAGTGTAGTGAGTCAGTTATTGTCGAATCCTCGTGTTCCCCATTGGCAGGCTGTGTTACGTATTCTTCGGTACTTGCACAAAAATCTAGGTAAGGGCATCTAGTTTTCTGGTCGTGGACATATGAGAATGGAAGGATACTCAGATGCTAATTGGGCTGGATGCACATTTGACAGGAGATCCACATCTGGTTACTCTGTCTTTGTTGGTTGCAACTTGATTTCCTAGAAGAGTAAGAAACGGAATGTTGTGCGGAGGCGGAGTACCAAGCTATGGCATTGGCAACTGTAGAGGTTATGTGGCTTCAGCAGTTTTGTACAGAATTACACTTCCCTCTTAGTGGTTCTGCCAAACTCTAGATTGATAATACCTCTGCTATTCATATTGCCACAAACCCAGTATTTCATGAGGACAAAAAAATAATGAGGTTGACTTTCATTTTGTTCGTGACGAATATCAGAAAGGGGTTGTCACATTTAGGTCTATTCCTACAGGTGAACAGATGACAGATATTTTTACCAAAGCATTACCGGATCCTCATGTCTCGTATTTGTTTAACAAACTAGGCATGGTTGATAAATATGCTCCAGCTTGAGGGAGGTGTTAGTAGTAGCTTATTATGCCTGTTAATAGTAGCTTATTATTATTCTTATTATTATTATTAGTGGTAGCGTATTATAGTTATAATCATGTGTGTGTGGGTGTATGGATGTAATGGTATTCTCTTATTTTTAATATAAATAAGAGTGCTCGTCTACTGGTTTGGTACGGCTTCCCATTATTTTACCTCTTCTAACATGAAGAACTTCTATGCAATCTGGTACTACAGCGTGCAATGTGATCGTTCAACAAGTTAAAGAACACAAATACCAAAGTCTCACAACGATGAACCTATGTCCAAAATCACCAGAACCAAAGGGACAAAATCAGCGAGGACAAGATAGTCCTGCAAATATCCGGCGAGGTCACCGGAATTGGTGAAGGGTTCCCGGCAGCAAAGAGAGTCTCGATTGAGGTTTTTCAACGGCAAAGGGTTGCCAATCTAGAGTCTCGGAGCCAAACAAAGCCAAATAAGGAAACAAACAGAGCCAAACAACCCCTAATGTCGAGACATAAGGTTTCGGTTGATTGCATACGGAGATAAATAGTAAGGCCAAACAGAGCCCAAGGAAACAAACAGAGCCAAACAGGGATAAGAGCAAGGAGCCAAACAGTACCCAAGGAACAAATCAAAACTGCCAAACAGCGCCAAAGGTGAACAAGCAAGGTCGCAGAGACTCATCGGACCAGCGAGGTTGAGTTGCTACTGGTCAGGTCGTTGAGAGTCGTCGAAGTACTGGAAGTCGCCGGAGGTTGGCGAGGTCGCCGTAGGTCGGCGAGGTCATCGAAGGTTAGCGATGTACAAAAAAAAGGTCATCGGAGGTCGACAAGACCAAGCGATGATGTGTTCGGCGCTATAGGTTGAGCGTCAAAGTGCTGAAAAAGAATGCCAAGGGTCGCGAGGTCGCCGGAAAGAGAATATCAATGGTCGCGAGGTCGCCAAAGGTTCTAAGACCAAAGGTTTTTGCAAGAGGGAAGTCGTCGGTGCCAAGGAGGAAGACGTGACGGGAAGTCGTAGGTGCCAAGGGGGGAGATGTGACGGCGCAGGAGGGAAGACTAACTGCGAACTAAGGTTTTGAGATGACGATGGCGCAAAAGGGAAGAGAGATCGACGGCGCCGGAGATAAAGGACTGATGGCGAATTAGGGTAACTGACGGCGGATTAGGGTGTGAAAGCCTACTCTGATACCATGTTAGCAAACAAAGTAAAAACTACTATTATTGCATATTGAACAAAAAGACTTGATTTACAATAAAAGAATACATCAAATTTATAGGCTATAGAAATCCTAATAATAGTAATAAACTAACTAGAAAACTAAATCATAATAATATTAATAGTAATGACAGTATATTTTGACAATCTTGATAATAGGAAAATATTCCAACATATTCCAACCATATATTCTCACAAATTCAATCTCTATAGACAAGGCAATGACACCTCAAACACGTCGACAACAAATTCAAGTCACGTATTTCTTCTTCAAAGTTTCCAACAGTAGGTCCACTTCCCAAAACCATTTCTACATGTGATGGTTACAAATTGTGTGGTAAAGAGCAAGACTTCATAAGAATCTTGAAAATGATGCCCTATGCAATGTAAGAGAGAAACAACTAAAACAGACATTAAGGGTAACCACTCCAGCATCTGATACTTTAAATATGAATTTAAAACCAAAAGATTGTTCAGAAACACGGCATAAAATGTTATTCCACAATGTTCTAGAACTCTGAAGAAAAAAACTAATTACATATCCATTCTGATAGCAGCCCATTTATCATAAAAGGTACTTGTATATTCACTTTAAATAGATTCCATTAATCTAGCCAGCACATATTAGTTTGCATGCCAGGCCATGCGATATATATTTGGTTAATAAAATCTCAGCAGCCCGATGATGGATAAGTATAACACAAAAAAGTAGCAGTTCGTTAGAATTTATTGTGAGGCTATTTTTTGAATTAATATAGCGCATCAAATAGAGAAAGAGCTATCTCCAATCTGCCAAATAAGCCTATCTACATATTGGACAAAATTGGACTGTAATTTGGATCACGTACACTACACAGAGACAAAGAAAGAGAAATTCATAAACATGTATTGCATTCGTACGATAAGCCTTAACTTGTATCAAGATACACCTAAATAAAGACACCCAGCACATCATTATTGAAAATACAAGACGTAAGAATAACAAAACCTGTGGATGGTGAACCTTGTCTGCACCTATCTTGGTGTTTGACTCTGAGAATGCAATCATAGTTTGACGTTGTATGTGTTCGTTTAGGATATCCCTTGAAGTTTGGTGAGGGGGGCAGCTGAATCCAATGTCTCTTTGAAAATTTGGTGATTGGGTATCATCAGACCTGAATGGATCACCAGCACTAGACACAGAATAGTCTGAAGCTCTGGGATTTGATCCCTCGTTTGCAAAACCATCCTCATGCATTTGGTCACTAAAACGGCTAGGGCTGAAGAAACTAGAGATTTTCCCTTCATAAAGTCCTCGATCTGAACCAGGCTTCCGGGTAAGTGCAGGGGCTTGTTTTCCATAACGCCGTTCTTCATACTGATAATCATATGGTGGACTTTGAGAAAAAGAGTGATATGAACTGGCTCGTCTTGTCTCCTCCTCATGGTGTCTAAGGTTCTGTTAATTTTATTTAAGAATGCCACAGGTTAGCCCACAAACTGAAGCAAGGTAATTTAATGGAAAAGACAATAGCAATCAAAGAGGTTGCAATATCAGCTTTAAAAAGAATAAAAAAGAAAAACATAATAATCATCCACACTATACCAAGCTAAATGTAATTGCTAGCTTGGATAGATTTCCCTTCTTTTCTGTTTTCTTTTTGTTAAGTAATATTGGTTTAGGAATTGATTGCCTGCATATCTCTTGGAGGCTTTTCAGAGGTTTTTCCCCCAGCATATCTTTTATCCTCGTAGACATTCTTTATAAACTCCCGAACTTTATCAGCATTGCTGCAAGATAGATACAAATTAAAATTCCCATTTTGCAATACTAAATTGCTTAATACCATTGCAACAAGTTCTCGATCTTGAACCTGCTATCTGGCAATCTCTGCCTCTGTGGATCCCAATCCTTCAAAAAAGTTTCTCTAGCACGCTGAAGAAAGCAAAAGTTACATCAGCGAAAAGCTAAGCCTTGCTGCCAAAGGGAGAAAATCGGGCAGTAATTGTACCTGATTACCACCTTTTTGAAGAGCCTCCACTTCCTGGGAAGTAAACTTGGCCATGGATACAGACTTCACACGATGAGTAAACTCACGACTGCAGCACATGTTATGTGAATACATATTCAAAGCTTAAGTCTCAAACAAACAAAATCTGTATATGGTGTCCAGGTCAATTTACATCATCTCATATAGAGTTTTATCCGCAATGAACAACAACAACAAAAAATGGCTGCGGACTCTAATCCTATTCATTCTTTCCTCTCCGGATTGTACACCTTTGTGACCGGCTATGTATATGGATGTGCATAAAGAAGGGACAGGACATCTCTCTCCTTTTGGGGGGGGTGAAGAGAGAGGAAAGAAGCTGCAACGGCACCTCACGAACTTCTTACTGGGGCAGTACTATAGGCATTTGCGAGTGTTTGAATGCAGGTGTTTTGTTCATATTCCTGCACAGTTATCTAGGGAATCCAGCATAAGGCCACCTATAATTGGCTTATTAAGGGCCAAAAGGTTGCTAGTTATTTTCACCTTTGTGCCTTAGGTTGTTGATTTGGCGGAGAAGGAATAGAAGTTTCCTAGGAGTGGAGGAACCAGTTTCTTGGTTGAAGACTTGCCTCTTGAGTTATTAATATGGTTGGGTTTTAGAGTCTGTGAATCCTAGGCGTCATATGGTAAACCCAATTTTTTGACTTTTCAACTTTTAAAAAGCCCAAAAATAGCCTAAGTTAGTGGATTGGTTGGACATCAAAAAAGGAAAAAAGCTAATCCAAAAAGATTCTCAAAAGACCACTAAACTATGAAGCACGGATACTTCAAAATAGGCCCCGTACCCATATCGGATACGGATACGGATACGCGCCCGATACGGTAGGATACGTATTAGATACGCCAAATAAATATCCAATAAATTTTTTTTATTTTTTTGAATTTTGAATACAGCTCAGATACGTGGGGAATACGAGAGGTATGTGTGGGGAATACGGGAAGGATACAGCGGGGATACACGATGCTCTAATTTTTTATATTTTTTAATTTTCTTTGATTATTTTTTGCTTTAAATTTTAATTTATTATATGTTTTACTATATTAACTCTAATACGTAATAAATTTGTGATTTATTTTTAATTTCTAATGCTTTGATTATTTGTCATGTATTAAATACTCGATTGTAACAACCAAATAAATTTACTCCTACTTTGGGTTTTATTTGAATAAATAATACATTACTAAAATAAAAATATTTTTTACAAACGTATCCTAATCATATCCGTTTCCTATTTTTTGTAATTCTGTCGTATCGCCGTATTCGTATCATATCGTATCATATTCGTATCCCGTATCCGTACTTCTTAGCCACTAAAAAAGCTAGCTTAAAAACTTTTTTCCAAAGTACCCAATTTTCCTACACAATTTGGCCTTCTAGAAAACACAACGAACAAAAATTCAAGCTTGTTACCAAACCGCTCCTTAGGCTAGACTCTTTTTAGATTTTGAGAATTATCTCGTTTGTTAGTAGTGCAGACCTTT
>JAOTRH010000010.1:3326007-3358369 GCA_034768845.1 Heliamphora exappendiculata | reverse complement strand
CAAATCACTTGTCTCGCCAAGCCACCACATTGTCCAATCCTTGGCTTGAGAAATCATTGCCTTGCCAAACCCCCAAGCAAAATAAAAAATCGCGCCGAACCCGACAACCCCTTGTTCGATATCTGCAAAGCTCCAAAAATGGGTTTATGAAAGAATCTCTGCTACATGTGTCCTCGGGCTTGCCTCAAAGCAACTCCTATGAGTACTTATTGAGAGAGCACACCTCAAAGCGACTCCTCTAGCACCTCCTCATAGGACACACCTTCGAGCGACTCTTCTGACCACCTCCTTTGTGAATTTTCCTCTTAGCTCTCCCCCGTTGACCCAATGACCACCTCCTCAAAAGGACCATCTCCAATAACCAGCCATCATCTCCGATAACCAACTCTAGTTAGGTCTTAACCAATTTTCCATTTCTTTTGATTCCTTGGTCAGCTTTGACTTGGAATTAAATGAAAGAAAAAAAGAGTTTCTTTTTCCCTCTTGCATTCAAATCCACACAGCCTTGCTTCCGCACTACTGTAGCACTTCCATTGCATTCCATTCATTTTGTGAGTACATAACAGTAAGTTATAATTTGATTCTCTTATTGCACTTTTGAGTCTAACATCAACATATTTCATTTTTCTTACCTTCTTCACCATGACTCAACTTGACCGAACAAGAATCTGCACAAAGAGCCAATACCTTGGGAAACAAATTTACCACTTGACACAAAAACTTCCTTCGAAGACATGACAACCATTCAAACCCTCATGAGAACTATTTAGAGCAGTATGAACCAGATAAAAATAACATGGATGCCCTTGACAAGCCAATGATCCAAATCAACATTAATATTGATGCTCAAATCTGTAGAAAACATGCAGAAATTCATGAGGTCCATATTGAGGAAGCAAGTATCCTAAAAAGTTACCCAAATAGTGGAACAGAGTTTTGCAAATAGGGACAACAACCAAGGCCAGTGACCTGATAAAGAAGGTCATGTAGAGATGTTTTCCATCACAATGCTAATCCACCGGTCATAAGTCACGTATCATCACACATTGGTCCTTCATCCGTACACTTTGGTATATGTTTGACCAACCAAAGGGTTTTGAAGATCTCTAAATGCCCAATCATGTATGAGGCTTACGAATGCCTAATGACGAACTCAAGCAAGCCCCAAGGGCTTGATATGAGAGATTAACTTAATAGGTGTTAAACAAGGGCTTTACTAAAGGAAATATCTATAGAACCTTGTTCATCTAAAGAAATGATCAAGTGATTGACATTACAGAAATTTATGTGGAGAATATCAAAATAAGTGAACCAATATATTTAGACAGCAATAACTTCTGACACACGAAAAAAAAATTTTAAAATGAATGAAGATAGTAATCTTACTTGCAACTGTGTTCGAATAAGTTCCATCTTTGATTCCTGAAAGACAATGTTAGCAACCAGACATTAAATAAGCATGACATTGAAATGGTGAAATAATGGCAAATCTACCTGCTCTTGAAGTGCTTCTTTGAGCTGATTAACCAAGGCATCCCTAATTGCTTCAGCATTTTCAAGTTGCATAACACATTGTTTAAGAACATTTTCCTGCTCCTGTATCTCATCCACCAATGCAGATCCCAGTTGATTTCCTGATCCACAAAATGTCTCAAAAGATGGGAAACTACACATACAAGAGGAAAAAGAGCAATTGATGACTGTAAAGCTATATAAAGCATGTCACAGTTAATCACTCGGTACACACAGGTCTAAAGTTCAATGACAACCGTCTCAAGTACATTAACAGATGATTAATTTTTTTTAAAAGTAATTTTATGTTAAATACGTGTTTGAAATATATCCTGATACTGGTTTTGATATACAGGTATCCATGGCAAACCCACTCTAAGATAATGTTATTCACAGCGCCTTGGCTGGCTTGGCTAATGCAATTTATCTTATCATTTGCAGGTCACAAATGTTACACTAGATAAAGATACTTTGTATAAATGGACGAAAACTTGCTTGGTATACATGAAGCTTGTCGATACATTGTATGTCTCAGAGATGTACCATTTCGTTGGCCTTGATATTGTGGCATTATGGTCTAATGCATCTGTATGCGCACTATATCTTTGGAATGAGATGACTTGCACTTGCTTTGATAATGGTGTTGTAGGTAGTGAGATGTTTCGGATTCCATTATTTACATTCATTAATTATCAACCATGAATTAATTTATAACTGACATTTACACTGCCACTTTATAAAGCATAACTAACTAAGAACACACTTAATTTTCATTCTTTCCTCTCTTTGACCTATATTCTCTCTCTTTATATCTTTCTCTTTTCTTTTTCTTTTCTTTTTTCAAACATCACGCGATTTGAACCAAATGGAGGTTCATCCAATGCTTCAATCTAGACCTAGGATGCCAACTAGCTTCAGAGGTAAAGATTTGGAGTACTCAAGCAGTGTGGATTTGTATTTGGAGCTTTGACAGATTCAGCCAGTGCTTTTTCCCTTGTTCAGCTGGTTCTTTTACTTCTTTCCCGCCTATTTCATGATTCCAACATTATTTGGGGTTCATTGGAACTTGAGATAAATTGGGATATTGGCTGGAAGATATTGTGCGGTAGTTTTTGGTTGGAGTTTGGTCTATTAAGCAGTGTTTCTGTCACGCCCCCGATCCTGGAGCATGTGAACTCACCTCGCTATCTCGAATTAAAGACCAATTGAATGGGAATCCTTGTAAAATTAAATGTTTTAGATCTCAGAATTTCATTTCTTAAACAGCCCTCACCGCTAGAGCGGACTGGGACCCCGCTCGAGCGGTCACACACCAATGGCACCCCCGAACTCACTGCCATGCCACGGCTCGAGCGGCCAACAGCCAGAATGTTTGCCTGTATATCTCTGTTTTAAAATTGAACTTCCAAACTCAACTCATGAACTTAGGTTATATTAAACCCCCAAACCTCAAAATATTGTAAGTGTGGAAATTCGAAATTTCGACAAAGTTTTCTCTATTTTTTGGACTATCCCAAATCAAATGATCACATGTCAATCTCAAACAATATAACAAGCCTCAGGCACTGCCTAAATCCCAACACTCAATCACAATCTAAAACTATTCTATAATCAATATTCTCCATTTCAAAACAATTGCATCCATATACTAACTAAAATCTGATAGAACTATGTAAACCTCCATTCTAATCTTTTCATGTGGATGACACTTACTAGAATTAAACTCTCAAAATACATCTTTTAACCAAAAGAGTTTATAGTTCAAGTACAAAGATAAATTTCATTATATTTACAATCTTAGAAAATACAAATATCACATCCAAATTATAAGTCTTCATCTTTCTTCTTCAAACCTCAAATAATAATCAAGATGTTTCTTACGTCTTCTTCTGCTTCTCAGAACCTGTAAAACATTTGTAAACCAACAACGTGAGCCGAAGCTCGTAAGATAAAAATTAAAGAAAGTGCAATGCATAACTTGTGAAGTGTGAATGAGTAGAGTATTATGCAACCACTTTCAATTATCTTCTTTACTCATTTCCCAATTCACACACACACACCCATTTGATATAAACTTTAAAGGTAATATAAATTCATTTTGATTCCTTAACTTCAAATTTTCTAACTTTTCCATTTAATTCGTCTTTTAACTATTCCCAACTTTTATTATCATTAAACTCGCTTCTCTGTCGTATTCAACCGTTACACTTTCATTTCTTCCCGTTTTCTTTTCTTTCCTTTTCATTAGTTGCATTCTTTTCTCATTATCTTTCTTTCCAATTTATTAGTCCATCATTCACATTTCAATTTCATTCCATTAATCAAAATACTAAACCGACGTCAGGTGCAACTTATAGAAAAACCCCTCCCTATTTCCCCGACAGGCTACGCGAAGCCGTTGAGTAATAGAGAGCTCCATAACTCACCACAACAACCATCTCATCCACATTTAGGGATCAATCCAAAGGCACGTGGTCCCTTATCCACGTTTCGGGGGCTAACCCATGGGCACGTGATCCCCAGCTTGCGTGAGTTTTCAATCTTTCACCGCGAAACTATTCAAGCCCAACTTAATCACATCCAATCACATCCATAATCCTCAGTTCAATAATTGATTAATCATATCATTATCCATTAACAACCGGGAGTCCATCTCCCCAAATCAATTGCATAACCATAATATCATCCATTAATCATCGGGAGTCCAACCATTCACAGGTTCCTCTCCCTAAATCAATTTCACCAACATATTCTCAAATCACTTTCTTTATCCATTGTATTCATCTTACTTTGCTCAGTTAAAATTATAAGTCTCAAACACATTTTTATAATTTTCTTCATTCAACGCCTATCTAATTCTCATGAAATCACAAATAAAAACTCAACTCATTTAACCACCAAATTCCAAGTTCACTTTATATTACCACCTTATCAAACGTCCCATATCTTTAATTTGAAATCAAGTTAGGAATTTTATGGAAACACATTTCAAAAATCATAAGTATCATTTCTCATATTCCATTGCTCATAACATAAGCTTCAACACAAACTCCACAAAACATCCTGTAAACAATTAGTTTGGTTTTGGTATTCGATTCAAGTTTCACCCTTACGCCATAAAGGTTCATTACCTGTTAATTGGCAAGTCCCTTCCTTTAGGAGTTCAATTACAAACTCAATCAATCAGCATTATTAATTTAGACTTCCACGTTTAACTTTTGTCCACCTTCAACAAACTAACCCTTTGGCATGAACTCTCATTAAGAAATCCGTTTAATTTAAATTAACAATATTTGGGTATTAATCTCATGTTCTCATCTTCTTCTTTTTTTATATAAGTTCAACAAAACTCAAAATTTATCAACTCTAAGGTTTCAACCAACTTTCATCCAATTCTACTTTATTAGATCATGATGAATCTAAATTCAACATCTTACTTAAAAACTTATTAAATCACCCTTTAAGTTAATTCATAACATCAAGGGATATTCAATCCACCATTGGTGAGATTTATAATCTTTAAGGCCCAAATCTTAACAAATAATCATAGGCTTACCCTTCACCCATTTCACAAGTTACCAATTAAATCATAAGCACAATAAGAATTTCATACGTCTCCCATGTCTTTCAATTAAATTATCCGTTCAATTCAAATTTACTACTTTTAGAATACTCACAACATGTAATAATAATAATCCCAATAGAGGACTCTAAATTATAACCTAAATTCAACCATTCTTCTAATTTAAATCACTAATTTCCCTCATCTCATTCTCATTTAAATCGATACCATGATTCACTCATTTAACTCATGATTTGGACTATGTTTCCAACTCAAGTTCTCAAATCAGGGATTCAATAAATTAAACTACAATTCCAACTCATTATTGAGAATTAATCGAATCTTTAATGAACTAGTGAACTAAATTAAAGCTTTTAACTCTCTCGTCCACAACAATGAAGTTATATTGTTTTAATCTTATCATTAGAACTCGAAACATCAACTTAGCAACCAATTCGCATGAATCTAACTTAACAAGTCCCAAAGATTTGTTGAAATTTTACTTAATCAGTTAACCCATTCAAGTTCAAATATATTTTAATCAAATTCGACCCAAATCATATCAAAACACTAAAATTAGTCTAAATCCTACCTCGTAGTGCCGCAATGTCTTAGATTTCACCCAAATCTCTCTCCTTAGGGTTTCAAGCAACTTAGGTTTTTGCTCCCTGAGTCTGGGCCAGTTCGGGTCTTTGCTCCATGAAGCTTCGATATGTTGATTACACCTTGGTTCTTCTCCAGTGCTTCCCAATTTGGTGTTAAACCTCTTAGATTTTAATGAGTAAATTATGATCTCGGTTCTTTCATGGAAAAGAGAAAAGAGAAAAGAGAAAAGAGAGAAGAAAAAAGGGATGAGGGTTTACCAGCGATAAGAAAGGAATACTTGAGATTGCTCCTTTTCAATTTCTCTTCTTGATCTTTCTCCTAGCTCTCAATTTACGAATCAACAACCGAAAGCAAGAAATGAAGACCGGAACGACACTAATTAGAGAGGTTTTCCGCGGCTCCCAATCCAGTGCCGACAGAGGGTTTGGGGTTTGTTTGATGCTTCCAATTGAATATCGGGACTCACCAATTTTTGGAATAGAGATTGCTTCATGCTCTTAGGTTTACAACCATGGAGAAAAACATAACAGAAATGGAGAAGATGAAGCGAACGTGGGCAGCGGGAGGGGTTTTCCTTGGGATCCTTTGTTAGTTGTTTGTCTCCTTCTCTCTAATCCTTCAAAAATCCTTCTCCTTATCCTCATTACACGAATCAACCAAAGAAAAGCAGAAGAAGAAGAAGGGTGCAACACTGACTCAGGGGAAAGAAGGAGATGCAGTGGGTCTGGGAATTAAATTTGGGGTTGGGTTTTGTTTTATCTCCTTTGGTTCCTTCTTCATTTTTCTAGAATCTTCTCTCAAGCTCCAATTTCATAATCTAATGGAAAAAACAAGGAAAGAATGAGGAAAAATGAAGGATAACGCCAAACACGGGGGAGAGATTTGTCGTGCCTCTTGGGGTGGGACTAGATTAGGCTTTTATTCTTTTGGGTCCCTTAACTTCTAGAATTTTCTATAAACTTCCACCTCTATTAATTCTTCATTAGATCAATTCTCTTTTTGATAGTAATTAAATTAAATTAAAATTTAATTATTAACATTCTTCGACACCAAGAAATTAATCATGAATTATTGTTCTTGTATCCCAACGCACACCAACTACATTTGCATGTTATATTAATCATCAAATATCATTTCTGGTAATTTTAATTATGTCAAATTATTTTACCGAAAATAAAAACGTACCGGGTCGCTACAGTTTCATTGCTATTCATAGACTGACGGCATTTTAGAGGATAGTACAGTTACCACAAGAACTGGGGAGAGTGGGTTGAATCGTATTTGGGATTCTTGGTGGTAAGTCACCCCTCCAGATTAGTCCAATGAAGTTGAATGGTACCAATTACTTGATTTGATCACAGGCATGCAGTTTTGCGATTCCAGCTCAAGGTGCATGAGGGTATATTTCTAGAGAAACCAAGCAATTAATCATTGAGGAGGGACCTGCTTCAAAACAATGGATTAAGGAGAATGCTCTAGTAATGTCATGTTGTTAAATTCTATCTTTTTGTTTGTAGCTCATAAGATTTGGATAGTGACAGCTTTAGATGTATTCACATAAGGGAAATGATGCACACCTATATGAGATGAAAAAGAAGATTTGGAGTTTAGACCAAAAGGACAGATCTCTCATTGCGCATTATGCAGAGTAAAATAGTTTGTGGCAGAAAATAAACTACTATCACGACTTTGAGAGTGTTGCACTGTTGATGCAGCTAAATGTCAGCAGAGGGTTGAAAATGAGCATTATATGAGGGTGTTCCTGGCCTTAATATGGAGTATGATCAGACTCGGGTTCAATTTTTAGGGCAAGATGCTTTTCTATCCCTAGATTGCAAGCATAAGGCCATGCTACACACTTCTAGTCTGGTTCGTTCTGCTTTGGTTGTATCTTCTATTCCACGAGATAGCAAATCAAGTCAGTCCAAGTCTGCTGGCAAAGTAATTATTTTTCACCAAGATCAGCTACATTGTGATCATTGTGGGAAAGATGGGCATGATAGACAGCATTGTTGGAAGTTGCATAGCCGACCAACTCGTAGGTAGGGTGGTGGCAGAGGTGGTTCTGTTCACTCCCATGCCCGTATTTTTTAGACTTTTGTGACTCCCTTCAGTGATGTTGGGACTCTCTTTCAAGAGGAGTTGCAAACTCTCAGGCACCATCAGATGGTCAGGCCTGATACTTCTTCCACAACTTCTCCTTCTATATATTCCTCCAATGTTGCTCCCACAAGTATCTGTTAAGATAGGAGTATTATTGTACTTTTAATATTTTTAGTCTTACTATATAAATAACAGTGATAAGGGAGTAAACCCTAATTCTCGGTGCACTCATTCACGGTTACACTCATTCTCTCTCTTTCTCTCTTTCCTCTCTCTCTCTCTACACTAATCCTAACATGGTATCATAGCATAATCTTGTATAAGAAGATTTAGCAATTATTTTCCTCTTTATTTCTGTATTTTTCATTCTTATTTTTCTGCCTTCGACACTATAAAAAAATAAAAAAATAAAAACAAAACCCTAAATGATCGACTGGTCCCTAAGAACATTGTAATGATTTTACCCTTTTTTTCTAGTTTGTTTCATATTTTTCTTTGATTTTTTTCTATTTTCGGGCCGTTGGGGTTTGCCTTCGCAAATCGCGATTGCACAGTTCTTTACTTCGATCTATGGTCTCTACTAGACTCATGGGTGCCGGTTAGGGTTCTACAATGCTCTACAAGGATCGAATCCACCCTATTACTGGTTTTTGGTTGATTTTGGTTGACATCAAGGTGTGGCTATGGCTTTTCTCGCTCGGTTTCAACTTGTTTGCACTGCTTTGACTTATTTCTGACTGTTTGGGTTCTAGAGAGGCTCGACCAGTACTGTTTGAATCTCTTCGGGTGTTTGTGAACTACCACACATTGCAACTACATCTGCTTTGTGGTCTGTGTGAATCTGCTCGAGTTTCTAGCCGTTTCTTTGGTTCCTTTTTTGGAATTGCTGCAATTTGGTACGGTATTCTGTATATTATTGGTACGCCAGTGGTTCAGGTCTACTTGATTTGCATCTATTCAAAGTTCATTACTTCTGTATGTTTCGTCCTACTTGTCTTGGTTCTCCATGGCCATGTCTGAAACAGGAAAACATTCTGGTAGTTATGAAGACACCAAATTGACTCGTTCAAAAACTCTTACTGATAGTCCATCACTTCATATCAGCCCTGTCAAGTTAGATGGTAGCAATTATTTGATCTGATCCTGTGCTCGCAGTTTAGCCATCGCTGCTCACAGTGTATCTGGGAATATCACTAGTGAAACCAAACAGCCAACGGTCGTGGACCCTCTTGCACACTGTGGATAGAAAAAAATGTTCTTGTCGTGAACTGGCTACACTCTATGCAGCCCTCCATTAGTCACAATTTTTTACTTCTTAATACTGCACATAAGATTTGGTATGCTGCTGCCTAAACTTATTTTTAAACTGGCAATCATGCCCAATTATACGAGTTGAGGAATAAACTCCGTGGGTTAGATCAAAAAGACCAATTCTTGGCTCATTATAACGCTTGAGTTAACTAGCTTGTGGAGCGAGATTGATTATTATCAAGACTTCCATGCTATTTATACTACTGATGTTGCTACTTTTCAAAAGATGACCGGTCGAAAAGGAACAGGTGTGTGATTTACTCGTCGGCCTCAATGTTGGCTACGATCTGATCCGTGTCCAGATTTTGGGTCGCAGTCCATTTCCCATTTTGCAACTAGCATACGCTTATATCCAGTAAGAAGAGAGCCATTGTCGTGCTATGGTTCCTCTTTCCAGTCAAGAGCGTTCTGTGTTAACTGTCACATCTATTCCTCCCATAGGCCAACCTAGTAATACCAAATCTGGGGAGAAAAATGGCTCAGTAGCCTGAGATCAGTTACACTGTGAGCATTGAGGTAAATCTTGTCAGACTATTGTCCATTGCCAGAAGTTACATGGTTATCCTACTCCGAGATGTAAAGGTGGACGTGGTGGTGGATGTAGTGGCTCTATTCGCTCCCATGCTCATCTTTCTGAGATCGCTGCTAGCATATATGGTGAGACTGACCCTCTTTCTGAGGTAGACTTGACTACTCTCAGGCGCTTAATGGCTTGAATCGACATCTCTCCTTCTACAACCTCTATTTCTTTCTCTAACTTTGCTCATTCAGGTATATCTTCTATTGCACTTAATGCGGTCGCCTCTCATACTCATTGGATCATTGACTCAGGTGCCACTAATCATATGACTAGCTATTCTACTTTATTCTCCTCTTACTCCACTTGTTATGACAAAGATAAGGTAGGAATAGCCGATGGTTATTTATCTTTTATATCTAGAAACGGTTTTATCCATTGCTCTTCTTTGCTTTCTCTGTCATATGTCCTTCGTGTTCCCAACTTTTCTACTAACCTTTTATCTGTTAGCTGTCATACGAGTTCCTTAAACTATTCTGTAACCTTTTTTTCTCACTCATTGTGTATTTCAAGAACTGGAGACGGGGAGAATGATTGGCAGTGGTAGTGCACATTGTGGCCTGTACTTACTGGATGTTCTGCCTTCCGCTTCCCTTTCACCTTCACAATCTGACCAGGCTCTCCATGCTAATACCGGAACCATCCTTCTGCAACTACATCAGTGGCATCGCTGTTTAGGACACCCTTCTTTCGGAGTTTTAAAAAAACTTTTTCCTTCTTTAGTTAAACACTGTCCTAGAAATAATTTTTTGTGAGGCTTGTGAACTTGCAAAATATAAACGATTTTTTTACCCTTCAGTTAATAAGGGCAGTGATTCTCCTTTCACGATTATTCATTCTGATGTATGGAGTCCCTCGCCTATTATTTCTATTTCTGGTTATCGGTGGTTTGGGACATTTATTGACTGTCATTCCTATGTTACTTGAGTATATTTAATTTGCATTAAAAGTGAAGTATTTTCCTGTTTTCAAAATTTTCATCACATGGTACGCACCCAGTTTGATGCCAACATCAAGATTCTCCAGACTGATAACGGGACTGAGTATCGTGACGGTGGTTTTCGCGCCTATCTAGAGGCTCATTGTATTCTTTTCCATACCAGTTGTGTACGCATTCTTGAACAAAATGGAGTTGCTGAACCCAAAAACTGTCGTCTGCTTGAGATTGCATGCATTTTCCCAAGTCATTTTGGAGTGAGACAGTACTTACCGCTGCTTATCTTATCAATCATTTGCCCTCTAGTGTCCATTAGTTCAAAACTCCTTTCTTCCACCCCGGATTTTTAGTCGCACACTTGTTTTGTTCATGCACCTAAACACCCGAGTGAAAAATTGAATTATGAGACTATCAAATGTATTTTCATAGGCTACTCTGCTACCCAAAAAGGTTGTAAGTGCTATGATCCGGCCGCTCGAAAAACCTTTGTCAATATGGATGTTACTTTTTAGAAGTTAGAGTCATTTTTCTGCTCTTCTGAGACATCTCTTCAGGAGGAGGCAACTAGACTAGAAGAGATGTTACCATCGGATACACAAATCCAGGAGTCGCATGGTGTGGTTTTTCCGAATCTTACCGCGCTAGACGTTATTACTAGTGAGGTGGAGATGGAAGAGTCCAGTAAGGGCGGAACAGAACAGGATGTTTGCTAGACGATTAGCTATAACAGATCTGCATACTTATTCTCGACATTCAAAAGATCAGACAACTCGTGTGCCACTACCACCTTGCCAGTTGCTACCTTCGTCCTCTGGTTCGGACTCTCCCACTGATTCACCTGGTAATGAGTCCTCTGTTGTTGATCTTGATACTTGTAACTTACCTATCGCCCTTCAAAAAGGCGTATGTACTCAACACCCGATTTCTCATTTTATCTCATATAACTATTTATCAGCCCCATATCATGCTTTTGTCTCGTGTTTGTCCTCCATATCGATCCTGCGGGATTAGAAGGAAGCTATTGCGGATCCTAAGTGGAAGAAGGATATGATTGAAGAGATGAGAACTCAGAAAAAGAATGGTACCTGGGAGTTGGGAGTTGGGAGTTAGGAGTTGGTCTCTCTTCCAAAAGAGAAGATGACAGTTTGGTGCAAATGGATATTTACAATAAAGCACAACAATGATGGATCAATTGAGAGATTCAAAGCAAGGCTAGTTGTTAATGGCTTTACCCAAACTTATGTATTGACTATTAGGAGACTCTTGCTCCAGCAGACAAAATAAACTCAGTTCGAGTACTCTTATTTTGTGCTGCTAATATGGGTTGGCCTCTCTAGCAGTTGGATGTGAAGAATGCATTTCTCCATAGATACCTAGAAGAAGAGGTATATATGGATGTACCACCAGGTTTCTCCTTATGAGACTGAAGAATGCATTTCTCAATGGATTAAATGCTTCTTCCTTGCCTGTTCGAGGAACTAGGGTTTGATGATGAGGTCGTGTTGCAGCGACGAATGTGAGCAACAGTGGCGCAGGAGATAGCGCCGATGATGGTGGCAACTCAAGGCGAGGACGAAAGCGCCAATGATGGCGACGACTCAGGGCGAGGACGACAACACTAATGGGAGCAACTCAAGGCGAGGATGATGACTGGTGGAGCCTCGACAATCTATGGCGGCGGAGATGAAGGCTAAGGACGGCGGTCACAACGCGACTAGTGGTTGTGGGGTCGCCGAGTCAGGAGCGACGAGTGCAAGCGGCGGCGAGTGACAATGTCAATGCTTCGATTTCATAATCGATGAGATTGGTCAACGAACTAATGTTCGACGAGATTGGTGCTTCTTCTCTCTCAAACGGCAGAATTGATGTTTGCTCTAATACCAATTGATGTCGGACAACCAGCAATTAAAGAACTAGAAACTAAAGAACGGGAAATGTGATATCCTGGTATTCGACATCGGAAAGGGAGAGGGAGTTCCTGGGTTATAAAAGAAAAACCTTGAACCCTTACATTCAACGAGACATTTTCCCAAGTGATAGAAACCCTAGCAGAACTCCGCAGTTAAGCGTGCTTACGCTGAAGCAATGCAAGGATGGGTGACCCCCTAGAAAGAACAAAATCGTGAGGGTTTTGCCCAAAACGGACAATATCGTTGCCATGTGAATGGTCAGAGTGTTATAGAAAATAAGTTCTAAAACTAACTATCTAAACTTAAAAATTCAATTTTTATTCATTCAAAGTATGTTTAACACATTAGAGGTCCAACTTATTTATAGACTTAAACCCTAATTTAAAATAGAAAACTTAAATACTTAACTAAAGGAAATAAAATCATATAATATCTTAATTAAGTAGAAAGAAAATAAAATAATATCTTAAATAATACTAAATAATATAATTTCCTAATTCCATGGGTTGACATTCCACATGTTGACCGCATCAGTTTTCCTTGAAAATCCTACTGCCTATCGCGAGATAGCCAAGGTGTTTAGTCTATCTTACTGTGGCTCGTCCTAATATTGCATATACAGTTCATGTCGTTAGTCAATTTGTCGCTGCTCCTCGCTTCACTAATTAGGTTGCTTCGCTCTAGATGTTGCATTATGTTCATGATACTATCTTTCAAAGTTTGTTATTATCTTCTCCTTCATCTTTGAATCTTTGAACTTATACTAATGCTGATTGGGTTGGCAGTGTGTCTAGTCGCAAGTCTACTACAGATTTTTGTGTGTTTCTTGGCGACTCTCTCATTTCTTAGAAGAACAAAAAATAGTCTATCATTGCTCATTCTACAACTGAAGCAGAATATCGTGTCATGATTTATGCTACCGTCGAGATTATGTGACTTAGATAACTACTATCTAATTTGAGTGTTTCTTTGTCCTCTCCTACTTCTCTCTACTATAACAACAACAATGCCTGTAGATTGCTCAAAACTCTGTTTTCCATTAGCGTACAAAGCATAGAGATTGATTGTCACTTTGCTCGTCAGTATTTTCAGCTTGGTACTATTGATCTTAATTGCACGATTTTCATACTGGGGTGACGAATTAGTCTCGGAACCTCGCTCCCACACTCCAAAGTAAGAATCTTGTAAGAATCTCACTCCCATCGAGAAAGAACCTCACTCCCAACTAAGATAAAACTTCTCAAACATATAGATTTCCAAAAAAACAAAATAAAAGTAAAGAAATAAGAAAAAATCTATAGGAAGATAGAATAAAATTAACTTAAATATATTCTACTACTTTATATTTAGATATTATTTATTTATATATACAAAAAATAATCTGTATTTGGCACTAATCTACAATATTTATTCTTATTTCAACATATATTACAATTAAATAAAAAAATATTTCATAGAATATATAAAATATATAAACACTCGTATAAGTGCTCCCAACCTTAGTATCTTTTGTATGGCCTTGCTCTCCCGCACCCACTCTCGCTCTCACTCCTGCTCCCGCTTTGTGCAACTAAGCTATTGATCTATCTTTTGTCTTCTCATCTTTTCAGCTTGCTTATTTTTTCACCAAGACTCATATTTTGGCTTGTTTTGGCCTCTTACTTGGCAAATGCTCACTACTCACTAAACTCGCATCATGAGTTTGAGGAGGGGTGTGAAAGTGTGTTTTTTTGAGTATTTTGTTATTTATTTGTTAGTTAAAGGGTAGTTTAGCCATGAAAACTAATTAGGGTTTCAAATTTTGTTCTATATATATTCTGTAACACTTTTTTAGTGACAAAGCCTTTTGATTATTAGAATAATGAATTATTTCTCCTCTTTTCTATTAGTTGGGACATCATGTCTACAAAACTTGGAGAGAGAGAGAGAGAGAGAGAGAGAGATAACATTTGACAACATGCAAACAATTTTCACGCAAAGTCCAGAAATAATTTATTTCCATTTTAGGCCAATACAAAACTGGTACTTCAAATTTTGATATTTTTAGAAGTTCAAATATTTTCTAGACATGGGATGTAGTTGAGTCAAATAATGTTATTAGGTGTTTAATATAATCTTTAGAAGCTTTTAGTGCTTTCAGAAGTTGGGTTCCCAATTTTTAAACCCTATTACTAGAAAGCCTATAATGTATTTGGTAGAAAGAGGCTTTAGGTGTGATTGGCAGCACACTGTCCTCCTTCCTTGAGTTTTCTACACTTCTTTTAACCTACAATCCTAACTCAGCATCCACTCTTTTCAATGCAAGAAATCCTAAGTTAATAAGCCAAATTTACAAGGAAGATTCATCCCTAGCACCCTCTAACAACAATGAAAGCCATGCTACCAAGAAGAGCCCCTACCAAGCCCTTTCCAACTCTAATCCTTTGCCCTGCCATCAGGCTTGATATTTAATCACTAAAACACTTGCCATCCACAGAACTATTTGACATCCTATTCACTCAAACTGTCCTTGATCTAAAGCCCATCCTAAAAATATGCCAAAGTTAACAATAGTCAGCAGTATTTCAGCTTTCCAAGTGCTTTCCTGCATACTTCAATTTTAGATTCATATTTGCAGTAAAGTTTTCTCTTTGCACTTTTTGTACATATCACATTAGTTTTTACTTGGGAAAAAAGACCTACATCAATTTTCACTGCCAGGGAAAGAGAGCTCCACTTGTTTTAAATTATATAATCAAGAACAATAGCAATAGTCCGATAAGTCCAAATGCTAACAAATGAAAAGAGTTAAGGTGCATGTAAATAAGAACCCAGGGCTAGAGAAGAAAAGAGAGAGGAGAAAGAGAAAGAGAGAATTACGATTTTCGGGAACTTAATCTGCACCCTTTAAGCTCACACCTATCTATATTAACAAAACACTACGGACACACTCACAATAGTACCCTCAAGACTAAAAAACAAATACTGTAACACTCCCCCTCAAGATAAAGTATAAATGACAAACATGCCCATCTTAAAAGACAAGTGATGAAACGGAGTTCGAGCTAATAGGTTGGTGAAGATATCTCCTAATTGATCTTGAACGAATATAAGGAGTGGCAATACGTTTCTATAGCAACAAATCCTGTATAAAGTGACAATCAACCTCCATATGCTTAGTCTACACATGAAACACTAAATTTTTAGCAATAAAAATGTCGGCATTGTTATCAAAAAAAGTCTTAATAGGAGCAAGAGTAGTAATATCAAAATCAAGAAGAAAAAATTGGACCCATAACATCTCAAAAGCCATATAGGCCATAGCACTACGCTAAACTTCAACACTCACTAAGCAACCATGGTCTACTTTTTACTGCGCCAAGTGACTAGATTGTCGCCACCAAAGGTACAAAGCCACAGATGGACAGCCAATCAAAGCAACTACCAGCCTACATCACTAAATTCCACAATAGACTGAGAATCGGAGGGCCCATATAACAAACGGTGTATTGAGGTTTGCGAGGAGCATGGATATAGTATTGGTTAACCACTCCAACAGCATAAGTAATGTTGGAAAGAGTAATAGTGAGATGAACAAGTTTTCAACTAGACTACAATAGCGAACAACATCATAAAAGGACTCCCCAGAATCAACATCAAGGTTAACTGTGGAATCTATTGACGTATCGACAGGACAAACACAAGGAATCCAGTCCCAAATAAAAGATCAAGGACAAACTTGGGAGGAGATAGAGATATGCCCTAAGAAGAAAGGAAAACCTCAATCCCAAGAAATAACGAAGAGCACTTAAGTCCATGGTATGATAATGTTGACCCAAATGTTATTTTGAGTCAACACTACCAGCAAAATCATCGCTATAAAGAATTATATCAACATAGACAATCAGCACAAGGGTCAACCAGATGAATGACGAACAAAAACGGAATGATCAG
The DNA here is from genome assembly GCA_034768845.1 of Heliamphora exappendiculata. NCBI lineage: Eukaryota > Viridiplantae > Streptophyta > Magnoliopsida > Ericales > Sarraceniaceae > Heliamphora > Heliamphora exappendiculata. The sequence goes on along the minus strand of JAOTRH010000010.1, from coordinate 3,341,918 downwards.
AGGAGGAATGTTGAAAACTATAGGCAAGAACAACATAGCTAAAGCAATCAAACCAGGCACGAGAAGATTACTTCAGACTATAAAGAGCCTTACGTAAGCGGAAAATAAGGCGCTCATTGCCAAAGGCAACATAACTAGAGGACTGCGCTATATAAACCTTCTCTTGAAGATCACTATGAAGAAAGGTGTTCATGATATCAAGTTAATAGAATGGCCACAAACGACTAACTACAATACACATAAGGATCCGAATAGAATTAAGGCAAACAACAGGAGAAAATTCCCAAATTATCGACACCATATGTCTTAGTATAACCTTTGGCCACCAAGTGTGACATAAAGTGCTCTACATACCCATCACAAAGTTATTTAACTATATATACCCAACGACAACCAACAGCTTACTTCTTGGAAGGAAGAGAGGTATGCACCCAAGTTTAATTCTTATGAAGAGCACTCATTCCTCATCCATTGCTTGCTTCCAAACATAGCCTACTTATGAGAGAGGACACAAACAGTGGACAAGATACTAACAAAGGAAGTAAAACATGAGAGATGATCATAGAAAGCATTTACAGCAACAGGATGTAGGGTTCAAGTGCGTTACTCTCATCGTAATGCAATGCATAAGTCATCATAAGATGAACAGGAGCAGGAGCAGGAGCCTCCAACGCAGAAGAAGAAGGTGCCAGAGTCAAAAGAAACAATGGACTAATCTCGATATCATTGATAAACCTACAAAGGACGAGTAAAGGGAATATGTGCAAAAAGAGTGAGTAGCAGTGGTAAAGTGGGAGAGGCAGGCTCCCCCTCATGGCAGAGAATAACACCTTACCTGTGGCACATCAAAAGGCCCATACTGACGTTCAGTAATACTACAAGGAAAATAACTATGGTGATAGTAACCAAATTGACAACCTTCACACTCTAAGCTAGATATAAAACCTAAAAGGGAATAGCTAACTAAAGCTATACCCTCTAGGCTCCATGGCCACCATGAACATTGCCACGAGTACCACCACTGGACACTAAAGCTAAAGTCATTGCAATAGAGACAGGAGAGCAAGGAACAACAGAGGATTGGACCAAAAGAATGTAATAACCTAGAATAAGCATTATAAGTTGTGGGAATGTATAACTACCAAGAATCAAATCCTTGAATCCATGCAGCTCATGATCCAAACCAGAGAGCAATGATAAAATCAAAAAATTCTTTTGATAACGCATCTACTAAACCAAATCTGAGGTAAAAGGTCAGTGTTGCAGCAACTGATCCCAAAGACCCTTCAAACTACTATAATACTCATCCATAAGCTTACTAGACTGCTTAGTCATAAAAAATTCTCATAAAGCTCATAAGCTCAGGAAACATTACTTTGATTAGAAAAGAATCAGCAAGGGTCCAAATCTTCTTCGAAGTAGCACAAAATTCTACTGTAGTAACAATATGAGGCTCCAAACTATGCCACAACCAATCCATAATAATAGAATTTTTACTTTTCCAATCTACAAATTTAAAATGGCCTTGTGCTAGAGGAGCATCTGTTATGTAACCCAATTGCTTTTTTACATTTGAGAAAAACTTTTAAAACCATGATCCAACCCATTTAGACGATTAGATATAACACATCTAGAAATCTCCTTATCTTTTAGAAACATTGATTTGGTTGATTTGTCCTCACTCGTTGCAGAACAACCAAACACACAACAATCGATGTAAATCATACAGAGCAAAGATGTAAATTGTGCATCATACAGAGCAAAGATGTAAATTGTGCAAAAAAAGGCTGCCGACAACCAAAAAAACGGACGACCAATGTTTTTCTTAATCAAATTTGATTACGAACAAACCAAAACATAAAATCAACAACAAAAAGCTCTCTCTAATATTTCAGCACCTAAAGTTCACTTCCCAAGCATCAAAAACATCAAGCAAGCCGCAAATCGACACATCAAAGAAAAGCAACACTTAAATTCGAAAAGGATTTGAAAATAGAAAAGGGCCTTTAGATGACATCAAAAAAAATTGAAAAATCACCACAATCAAGAGGAGGACTGAGACAAGTCCAAAGGTGTGACCAACGGCCAATGAAAACTTTACAGATGTTGACATCACACTGACGTTAACATAACGTCAGCACTGAAAATGCTAATGTCAGCACTCTAATGGGTTCTCGACAATATTTGGATTATCCAATGCATCTCTGAAAAAAGATCAGATGCTCTCATACCAAGTTGAAGTACAAACAAACTATGAATATAGCGTTAGAGAATAAAAAAAAAAGAGAAGAAAGAAGAGAGAATTGGGATTTCAGGGAATTTTAATCTGCCTACAGCTATTTATATTAAAAACACGCCATGACATAATTACAATAGTACCGTTGACACTGAAAAACAAATACTCAAATAAAAACTACTTATTCTTTTAGCAACAAATATGTAACACAATTTAAATTTCGAAATGATTACATTAAAGGAAGATTTAGCTTATGTAGCTCTTTATAAATAAACAAAAGGTGGTGTTCCAAGCCATTGAAGCCTACGAGAACACCTGATAGTGGGGATATGGAATGAAGGGAAGTTGGCAAACTCTTTATTTGATCGGCAAATATCCACCCACTCCCATACCTTACTCTTGGCAAGGCTTGAACCTCACACCTGCCATTTGGGAGTGTGACACGACACCAATACCATTGGGCTAAAGGCCACCTGGTGGGTAGTTGGCAAACACTTATGATTATTATAAGTAATGGAAGGCAAATCATATGAATAACTAAAAAGAGGAGAGACAAGTCAACCCATGCAAGATAATTCGACATACAAAGAGCCACATATGCGGGAAAGCCATAGAAGTTATTAATCCGTGCAAACACAATTTCATAGCAAAGCATAATTCTTACCTTGAGCGTAAGCATTTTCCACATCTTTCTCCATTTTCCCTAGAAGAATGACAGCTGTTTTACACTTGTTTAAAGCAGCTTCTTCAGTGATATTTTCCTCATGCACAGACTGAAATGCAGTTACTATTTTTTCTGGCATACCACCGACCGGCAGTTTCTGAACATATTGATAACCAAGGATGGGCAGGATCCACAATCATAAGTACAATTTTTTTCTTGATAAAGTAAACAGAATAAGAAACTTCTACAAAACTTTATAAATACTCACAATTCTTAATGAGTGAGCATCCCTCTTCACTATCTTGATAGGATTTGAACTCTTTCCATTGCTGATTGATGGAGGAGGATCCTTACCAAGCATCTCATCTTTAAGATTCTGACCCCGAGACCCAAAAACTTTCCTCTCTTCCCATATATCCACCTGATCAATCATTTTGTCCCCCAGCCAAAAAATAACAATAAAAATAAAAAGGAGCACAATAAGGAAGAAAGTTGAAAGTGTATGTAAATATTAGCATTAGCTTAAAACTTTAAACAATTACTGTGCAACAAAAAATGATGCAGTAGGAAAGAATGTTTCAAAGCGTGCACACAGCGTAATTGATACTGATCTTACATGACTTCTTTTCATCAATATTAACACAACTATTGGACACATATGGAAGGAAATGTGGTTGCCGGTCTGTGAGAATGCTGGTGGGACAACTGGGGTTCTGATGGGGGTCTTTTGAAATTTGAATGGAAAGGGTGTGACAGGTGTATGGAGGAGAATCACCCACGTAGAACGGATGGTGGGATGCTGAGTTTGGATTTTCTTTATCGGGTAGGTTCTCAAGTCGTAAAAGGGTCTAGCAATTTTCGGCCAGCTAATACCAAGGATTTATAACAGGTTCAGATATGAACCCCATAGAGTTGAAGGGCCAAAGCCTGTTAATGAAAAGGAAGTGACTCAGATATGACAATGGGGGTTATGTTGGAGGGGAGGCAGAGCAGCAGAAGGGCCAAAGCATCCCAGATCGCATGCTAAGCAGGAGTGCAAATTGGATACTTCGTGGTGGATCATCAAGTTCTGACCTACAGAACACCAATGATCTTTATTTTCTCTTCAGTAGACCCTTTCCTTGTCACCTCTGTGAAGGGTTTATTCCAGTTGTGAGCAAAGTGATAGTACAATTTACCCCAAGGGGAGGGTGGGGGAGAATGGTGGCGGGGTATGACACAGAATTGGCCTTGCAGGAGGTGGAGTTGCAGGTTATAAGCATTGGGAAAGAAGAGAGATGATCAAGGTGGGGTGGAGAAAGCATGGCATGCAGATTTTCTTGGCAGATAGGAACAAGGTCAGCATCTATGCTCGCCTGGTTGAGGTTTAAGATAGGTCACTCAGGCAGTTGGAGAGAATTGAATGGCAGCTCCTGTTAGACGAATATTGATGGTCAACATGATGCAGATAAGTATTGTCTTCAGAATGGGCTGGGGTTAGGCTCTGCGTTGTGTGGGCAGTTGGAGCAGGTGTAAGTAATTACTTCTATGAGTTATTAAATGCCCTGTAAGCTTGGCTAGCCCATTTAAACAGTTTTGACATCCAAATGAAAAATGGGTCTTTTGGCCAGGTCACGTGGATCCGAAAGTCGGGTAAACCTAAAACATATTTTTGGACTTTAAAAAATGTTATAATCATTTTTATTTTGTTTGTACTTAAAATGTTGACTTTTGATTGTTCCCGAGCTTTATTTCGCGGAATGCAACATTTTGTGTGATAACCCATCTCACATCGGTGGTAGATTGAAAATAAGTCTAGTATATAATAAAACTTGTAGGCTACTACTAATAACTTGGACTTAAGCATTTTGGACCGCGTTATTAGGCTCTTTATTCAAGTTATTGGGCCAGTGCCCAGTGGTGCACTTGAGTCATTACAAATGATATCAAAGCCAACCATGGTTCTCATCTAGGGCTCTGTGGCGGTGTCGATAAAGGAGTAGAAGCTCTGGAGAGGGATAGAGGCCCCGAGGTTGTATACCTTATGTACCCTAATGGGCTGTTCTGTATCTACTAATGGACTGCTATCCACATCCATATTAGGAAAAAAACTTAGGTTACGGGACGAGAACGTCACGTATTTAAGTGGAGGATATTGTGATAACCCATCCCACATCAGTGGTAAATAGAAAATAAGTCTGGTATATAATAAAACTTATGGATTACTACTAATAACTTGAATTTAAGCATTTTGGATCGCGTTGTTAAGCTTTTTATTCAAACTATTGGGCTAGTAGTGCACTTGAGTCGTTACATTTTGGGCTAATGGCTTCTCTTTCTCCTTTTTCTTGGCTTTGAGGTAGGGTTCCAGGCTTGCTTGCTAAATATGACTATTTGAGGTGTCAATTTGTATTATTTTGGGTGTTTAGGTGAGACTTTTATGATTAAAGATGTAAACTCTAAGTGATCATATATGAAATTACACACACACACAGACATACATACATACATACATACATATATATATATAATTTTCGTTGGAGATTGAAAGCATAAGAATGGTGATTTGGGTGTTCTTGAATGGTATATAAAATCTAAGGTATGGGCTACGTTTAAATCACTTTGCGTAATCGAAAGGAAATGAAATAAAATGCTATGCTTTGTTGGCTATAAGTATCCATGCTTACAAAAATATTTTAACCAAATGCCCAAGAGTAGTTTCTTCCATTAATGGTTTAAGAACTTCTTGAGTCCACGTGAAGATGTTTGATTTGATAAAAATAAGTTTTGCTTATCGAGGTACTTGAATTTTAATGTTTTATAAGGTAGTCGCAATGTGTATAAACTGATTTAACTACTCTCATGTGACTCGCCATGTGTGGAGTGGGAAGGAGCAGATTTCTTGAGTTTTATTTGTATCGTGGATGTTTGAATACTTAGTAGTATTCTCAGATAATGTCTGTGTTGTGATGGTTTAACACGATCGATTTGCTACGTGTAGTGTAGTTGATTGGTTCTTATGAGATCATCTAGCAATTAGCACCATGACGTGCTCGGTTTGAGATTGAATGGATTTTGGTAGCCTAGTGTCGAGAATATTGGATTATAACTCTGAGTTAAGTCATCTTGAACTAGTAATATTAGAGAATTGGAGAGTTTAGCTTAGTTTGGTTTGGTTGGAATGATATTTGATGTTACCCAATAGTAGAACTTGACTGAGATTTTTTGGCACTTAGCTCTCGTGATGTACTAGAATAGTCAAGAGTGTCAGAGTTGAATTCCGCGAGTAAGGAGCCATTCTCCTTTGGGTTGGAGGTTAGACTTATGGATTTCTTGAGTCGTATTATGCCATAATTGTATCTCATGAGCCGTGAACTTGTGAGAGGTCATAGCACAATACCTCACTCGCAACATTCGACCACTCGAGCGGTGGCCATCCTTGCACAGCGCAAGCAAAATCTCACTTCTCAACTTTTGGCTCACCACTCAAGCACCCAAAAACTCTGCTCGTGCCGCCAAAAAAAAATATCATCCCAACTTCAAATAAGCAAAACCAAGCTCCTCAATTTGACCCGGTCCGTGACACTCATACGGAATCCAAATGAGGTCAAATTTGTGTACAAATTTAGAGTCTCATTGATAACTATCTTAAAGTTAGCTTTTTTGTTTTCTTTACCTTTTTAGCCAAAAAACCTACAAGTTGGTCGTTCAATAAGTTAGCTTATAAGCTAGCTTTTTTGGAGTTGATTGATTAAGTAAAAAATTAGCTTTTTTAGTTTTCAACTCATATTAGACAATATTGCTCTTCTATATAGTTAATCATAATGACCATAGAGTTGGCATTGGTAAAAAACAATATTAGGTAAGGTATTATTGTTTTTCTAAGGAGAATGGGGATTAAGATAGGGTGGCTCAGGACTTGGTATATTTTGGCCTCATTTGGTAACCCTGGGCTTTTTGTATTAAGTAACTTTAACCCAAATAAGCAAGAATTTTGTTTGGTGCAATTTTAAAGTGCTTGAAAGCTAAAAGCTTATTTGGCTTAAAATGGTTTTAAGTGACTTTAACACAAATGAAAGTTGTTATGGAAAGTTTCACTTTTTGTTTTCACATAATTTCATATTTAATATAATTCTTGTTTGATAGATATGAGAATGAATGTTAAGGTGGATGTATGCTAAGACTAGAAAAAATAAAATTAGGAAAGAAAAATTTCGTGGAATGATAGGGACCGCACCAATTAAGGAAAAGTTAAGAAAAAATAAATTAAACTGGTTTGGACATATACAATATAGAACAGTTGATACACTAGTAAGAAAAAACGACAAGATCATAAGTAATAAAAGTACTAGGGGGAGGGGTAGACCTAAATTGACATGAGATGTATTTAAAAAAAAAAAGATATGAATCTATTGAAACTAACTAAAGATATGGTCCTTAACAGAACAAGATGGCGTAAAAGGATTCATATAACCGACCACAATTGATTGGGACAAAGGCTTAGCTTGGTTTGATTATCTTGTTTGATAAGTCTCGACAAGTAGGCTATAAACATATAATTTTTATACAAAAAAATAGATATGTATAATAAAAGTTGTGACATTCTTAAAAATGTATAAAGGTACATTTACTTAACAAGCAAAAGGCCTAAAAGACATATAGGCAAAGAGGCAATAAGCCTGCATTGCTAAACAATCACATTTAGCATTTATATGGCTTTAAGCCAAAAGGCAATATGCCGGCTTTAAGCCAAAAACCAAACGAGGCCTTTGAATTAACTTTTTGGCTTTTTAGCATTTTTGCTTTTTTACCAAACAGACAAAGTTGGCTTTTTAGATTTTGGCTAAAAATGCCAAAAAGCTTTGTTGTCATTCAGGCCCTTAAGTTTCGGAACCCTACTTTCCAATGGTTTTGGTTTCAAGCAAAAATTCCAAATGTATAGAGTTATAGCCAAAATAGTGATGAAGATTCTCGTTGATTTCCTTCGTCTAGTTTTGACCCAATTTCGTTGGAACTCTATTTTTTATCACCATTGGACCATCTATCATTATTCTCATTGAATATCAGACTTACCTGAACCATTGTAATTTGGATCCCTCTGTCTCCATCTGGAAACCCAGGAGGCGATAGCTAAGGATTCGAAAATTTTACAAGGATGATCTACCACAAAAATAGGATGGTCAGTCACGATGCTGCCCTGGTGACAATTAACGGTTGGTCAACCAAACTGAGGGCGAAACATTAGAGTCTCTGGTATTCAGTATGATAAGCCACAACACAAAGGTCAGTCAAGCAACTTTAAGGCTGAAAATTTTCTTGGACAACCAGGCCCCAATCATGGTTGACTAAGCTGACACAACGTGCGCCATCCTTCCTCAGCCTCTTTTTGTTGTACCTGTCCAACCTCATCTACCACTTTCATCCTACTCAAGGTCCTTGTTTGAGTCTATCCATTGAACCCAACGACGAGGGGGAACACCATACTTACCAAGAACGAAGGAAATACTGAGATCAAAAGGGAGAATTTCCTTAGTGGATGCTGAATTTGCTAGTTAACAATCTAGCTATGTATAGGATATGCAATGTCCAACCTTTTCCCATTCCATTACCCCATACAAAAAATTCTGAAATTAGAGCCCCTTCCCCTACTAAAAGTTCGAAATCCCAGTGTACATAAACATCAAACTCAAAACGCATACTTATGCAATAAATGTTTTCTATAACCTTCTCTTATCTATAACCTTCATTCATTCAGATATTTTTCCGCACACTGACTGTGGTTTGCCTCTTTTCCCTCGCAATAGCTTCATGTGCAGGAAATCAGGACTTTCAGGCCTAAGTGTATTTGCCACATCATTAGTTTCAGATTTCACTTCATGCCTATTCACTAATGAGTGGTATCCTCTCTATTGTCTTCCTTCAAATCAGTGTAGAATTCAAGTATCATTTTCTATCCATAGTACCATGCAATGTCACCGGTTTCCTAAGTTGGCATACATCAACATTATTATGAATTTGGTACCTACGATAAACCTAAGTTGGCAGGCAAGGGTTTGCTTCTCCAAACAACAATAATCACCCTCCTTTAGTGATTAAACACTCTAGGATTCACTCTATATTCAAAACTACACAAAAATTTGAGAGTTTTAGATGGGATTTGTTAGATCTATTATTAAGGATGAAAAGCCCAAAGTTGTGAATTGAGCAACTCAATCCTCATTATATCCGCTAGACAAACATGGCCGATCGACCTGTAGTCTTAGTTTACCATGTCACATATACTACAGTTTGAGTTTTTAGATTTAAATGCTAATTAATCATCCAAATAGTGTGGTCGATCAACCTCAATATATTGTCGTGGGTATATGAATGGGCAGCCGGCACGTGGCTCCTCAAAGAGATCGCCCTCAAGCCTCCTTAGCCAGTAGCTAGACTCCTGTGAGGCGACGACCTTGGCTCCACCACCACTTAGCCAGCTTTCCGAATGAGCTTTGGAGTCATGAGGTTAGCCTAACCAAAGGATCGTATACTAACCAGGTATGACATTCTCAATAGGCTAATTGTCACACCAGTTCAGCAAAACCTAACTCGATTAGTTGGACTCTCATCTCCCCCATGCCTTGCTATATTCAAGAGAACCACCGCCTCATAATGGTTTCGATCGTTCGGCCATGCTTGAACTCAATACCCCCATTTATCGAGCACTCACCTAAATGATTAGTCAAAGTACCCTAGGTTGAAAGCGAAGCCTAGGTACCCCCGCTCAGGAACAAAAAAGGCTTATGGCTTAGAGGCTAGAACGAGGGGCCTGTCAGTGCAGACGCCCTCCATGGGAGTGCCCTCACCTCGACCAGTCATAAAGAGGGCCAATTCTACGAACTCCATTCTAAAACCAAACCAACAACTCTATCAAATCCATTCTTATACCAAGATCTAAATTGAATTACATCACTTGTTCTTCAATCAAAAGATCTAATCATTATAGCTCAATGAAGTTTTAAAGTGATTCTCGGGCCTTATAATGGTTTCCGACCTCATTACGATATATTCAATATAATGAATGTTTTTGAAATCAAGAAGTGAAGCTAATTCTTCCTTGACTTTTTGACATTGCACATGTTAAAACAGTCTGAGAAAGTCCTAGGTGTGACATTAAAATCTAGAGATTTTAAGTTCCATTGAGTTATATTACCATTAAATAGAAAATTCCTAAGATAACCAATGTTCCTAAATGATCTAATTGCATAGTGCAAATGGTCATCGATGGATACGTGTTGTCATCAGATGAGGAGATTTCAAGTGGGATTGAAGATTTTTATCCTAGATTGTATTCACAACATGAGTTTAGAGGCAAATTCTAGAAGAGAGATTTTTCTTCTACCTAGTAAGAAGATAGAATTTGTTGGAGAGGCCTTTTTCAAAATAAGAGGAGGTGGAACCTCACAACAATTGACATGAGGAAAAAGGGCCAAGGTCAGATGCTTCACTTAAAACTTTTTTATTCATCTGTTGGACACGTGAGGAGATTTAGCGATTAAAACTCAACCTACTAACCATGAGGTTGTAGGTTAGAATATGAAGGCAACCACTTCATGCAATTTTTTTTGTTTTGTTTTTGGGGATAAGTAAAAGTAATATCATTAAAGGCGCCGAGAGGCGCAACCAAGTACACACGGAGTATACAAAGACCACACCTATATGAGAGGTTAATACAACCGGAAAATGAAAATGCCCAAAAAATCTACCAAAGAATCTAAATGGAAAGAGAAATTCCCATGAAGCTAAAAGAATAGTGTTGAAAGTAGCTCTCTTTTTGAAACAAGTAAAGAGTGTTTGACACCCACAAAGGATCTACAGGTTCTCTCTCCAAATGCTCCACAACAAGCAAAGAGGCACCACATTCCAAACCTTCCTTTTGTTCCTCCTTGGGCAGCTGCCTTGCCAACAAAGAAACAGCTCCTTCACCAACCCCGGCATCACCGAAGAAACTCCAAAAGTAGAAAGAGTCAAACTCCAAAAGTTCAAGGCCACCGAACAAGGTAACAAAAAGTGGTTCAATGATTCTCCAGCCTCCACATGCAACACCAATCCAGCAAAAGGTGTTACCCTTTCTCCTCATATTGTCAATGGTGAGAAAGGCTTCATTAGTAGTCGTCCAAGAAAAAAAAATCACTTAACCAAGAGCCCTAGCACGCCACACGCCTTTCCAGAGAAAGCTATAATCCCCACTTTCGCAAGTCCCTTATAAAAAGACGCCACTAAGAATGAGCCAAAAGAGATATCTCACCAAAACAGAGAATCATGAATATGACAAAAGTCCAAAGTAACTCCACACCTAAATCGACTTCCCAATCCAACAACCCCCTCTTGAACAGAGAGGTCCAAGCCCCTCCACCATGATCCTCAAACCAGTAGTCCTTTACAAGTGTTGGATAGCTTGATATGCATTATTGGACACATTTGCTAATATCTTAAGCTTTTGAAAAATTTAGTGACTTAATATGGTATCAGAGTTCTGGTTCCACGAGGTCTTACACGAGGTCTTAAGTTCAAGCCTCATGATGTGTTTTCCTATTATATTTGTTATTGTGCACTCTTTGTATTTGTGCACCTGTTCAGTTTGTTCGTCTCTCCCCATGCAAGACAGGGTTACACGGGAGAAAAAGTGTTGGATAGCTTAATATACATTGTTGGACCCATTTCCTAACAGATTAAGTTTTTGAAAAAATTTGTGAGTTAACAACAAGAGCCATCTTGTCCACCGCAATACTAAACAAAATAGGTAAGGCTTCCCTTAATGGTTGTGGCCACACCACGAATTAAACCAAAACCTCACCCTATTCCCATGTCCACGATGAAGGCAGTCCGAGGGAAGAAGTCTTCTCAGACACTCATGATGCCTTTCCACAACCCATTACCATAAGCTCCTCTAATGGAACCCGTAGGCAACCACTTAATGCATATAATGCCAAAGATTAGGTTTGTACCCAATTTACCGTCCCAGACCCCATCAAACTGCGCATACTTCTTAAAGTGTTGGGGTATGGTAAAAGGGAAGTAATACCACCATTTCACAATTTCTTAGTTACTGGATCTTTTTAGTTCTTTTATTTATATTATTCCCAATAAGGGGTTGTGGGAGGCATTCTAGACTATTGATGAATCCCATGTCTAGCGGTATTTATGATATCATATCCAATGTTCTAGCCACAAGACTGTGGAAGGTGATAGATGGGATTATCTCAAAATGGTCAAAATACTTTTGTTGTGCAGAAATTTATCACAGCAGTTTGCTCGTCATAGCAATGGCAAAAATATCACAAATGATTTTTGTGGGCTCCATTACTTTTGCTGCGGATCATCTAAGCCATATAGCATCATAGGCGGCTTTAGTGGCACCAACACATTCAGCATCAGCTAATGAGAGCACTACTGTCTTTTTCTTTTTTGGGTGACCGAGAACCCAAACATTCCATGTAGCTTGATGTGTTTCTAGTTTCTACCATCACTGGGACCTGCCCCATCAATGGGACCTGCCCAATCAGGAAATGACGTACTTCGATGCTGAAATTTCTTCTGCCTAGCAGATACTGTAGCATTCAATTTTCCGTAGGATAGTGAATGTGGTTGGGTTCATTCATGAATCTGGAATGCTAACTGTACAGACCATATCTGGCTTAGTGTTGGAGAGATAAACCAGTGAACGAAGTAGGCTGCAATACATTGTTGGTTCTTGGAGCTCCACCTTCTTGTTATATTTTTTGTTCAATGCCATCAATGTTGGGACTTGTTTACACGTTGACATCTTGATTCATTCCAGAAAATCTTCAATATATTTTTGTGGAGAAATTAGAGTTTCTCCTTTTGTCTACCCAACTTGGATGCCAAAAGGACATCATCAGGCTGAATCTGTCATTTCACATTCTCTCGCCATGGTCTTTATGGATTCATCTAGATTAGTGACCGTATAAATGAAACTCAACATAAGGGCAGACAATGAGAAAATTCTTGATACCCCTCTTAACATATAGTGGTTGCTCACCAGGACTTCTTTGAAAACCATGCTGAGGAAGTATTTATCTATTTTATTGTTCCAAGCATGTGGAGTTTGTTTTAGACCATAGTGTGTTTTTCTCAGTAGATAAACCACTTTTTCTTTTTCTTCCACCATTCAGCCCGCGGGTATTTCCACATATACTTATTTCAGTTAGCCATTCAAGAGGGCAGATTTTACATCAAGCTAGTAGACGTGCAGTTCCAGCAGTGCTGTCACGGCCAGCACTGTTCTGATTGTCTCCATTTGAGCAACTGGTGCAAATGTCTCATACCTTTTCAACTAAACAATCTTCATTCAACTTTGTTTTGTAGATCCACTTCAGCTTGATCACATATTTTCCTTGTGAGTTGGGATATAGTCAACAAGCCCTCAAGTGTGATTTTCCACAACAATGGTCATTTTTCAACCACTGCTTTGTAATGAGACTTTTGCTGCTATTCACTGTTGTTACAAAAATCTGTGGTTCACACGAGAAACATGAAAAATTGCATGAGTCAATAAATTTCCCTTACCGAGCAAACCCTCTGACTGGTAATCTGGTTCTGAGTCACTTTCATCGAAAGGATTTTCTTGTGGAAACAGAGCATAGCTAACAATTCAATTCACCAAACTCATCAACAAAACAGAGTTGCAGAACAGAAAAACCATATCATTTTTGAAGTGGCACAAAGTATACCCAAAGGCATTCCCAGCAATTCTTAGCTACAATCTCCAACAAAAGCAATCTTTAAAAAAGCTCCCAATGAAGCTTGGCACAGATGAAAGCTTCCTAACTGCCATTGTATGTTCAAACTCGCAGGAAGGGTTAAATCATCTGTAATACATTATTTATTAGCAAGGGACTTGTGGGCTTGCTTACATTCCAAAGGATGAAGAAGACTGCTAATGATCATATGTAAATTGTTGGCAAGGAACCTAAGTTGTCTTTTCTGCCTTTGTTGGGGTTTTCATCTTGTTATGCCAGGCATCTTAAGTGGGTTATATGGCTGCTTCAAGGGGCACTGCCCATAAAGAAGAGTCAGATCAGTGATGGATGCAGAAAGGGTCAATGTCATGCATCATTCATGTACATGAAAGAAGAGTAACAGAATATCATGTGAGACAACTAGGACACCCTGTCAAAACAAGCATATGGTTCATAGTTCTCTTTTTCCAGTACATGGATGAGGTGCAGCCCAAAACAAATACAAACAAATAGAACAGGGTAAGGCAGCCTTTTCTGCGTCTATCTGAATTTTAGAGCTCAACAAAGCAGGGGAGTCAAAGAGTCCTAAAGATCCAGAGTCCAAAGCCTGTTGAATATATTCAGGAGCACCTTTTTCAATTGATTCTTTTTGTAGATTCCCCAGAAGGTATGATAGACTCTAGGTTTAGATTTGTTTCACCCAGTTGTCATTGTTTGAACTTCTCTTAATATGCGACATGCACAAGGGTTGCACCCCGTTAGTTCATTAAAGGCATTTCTTAGTTGGAAAAAATATAATAAATATTAAAGTACGATTTTCAGATAGGAAATTTGCATAATAGGACAATAAGTTTCTCAATTCTAAACCTAATGTACTTTAACACTGAAAAATAAGAACATGGAGTACCCTTTTTTGACAACGGAATAAGAGTTACCAGTCTGCAGGCGGCTTTCTTTCCATATTCATCACCATTTTCGTAGACATGCTTAAGAGCGACAGGAAGGACTTTCCAAAATTCATTGACAAACTCACTACCCTTACGCCTGCTATTTTGTAAAATGTCATTGGCCAAATATAGAAAAGAAACGCGCTGTTCTCGCTGAGCAGTATTGAATGTTTTGTCCCATGCTTCGACAATCTGTTTAGCTTTCTTCCGATGAGAAATGCACCAACGAGATAATGCTGATCAAATGTTAAGGGAAATACATGTCATATTATACCTGAGGATTAGAAAAGAGAAATCCAAAAGACAAATGGAAATGTAAGGGTACATTTTATCTGAACATGCATGCTATCCAGAGAAGAAGTGTTGCCAAGAAGAAGAAGAAAGAAGGAAAAAAAGAAGGAAAGAAAAGTTCATGAAAAGCTTCTTTCATAAATGATTTCTTATCGAAGATATGTCCAGCTGCACTTGCAGCAAGATATTCCAGTTATTTATAAAATTAAGAGTAATTTGTCAAATACATTTAAAACTTAAACTATTGTTATCATTATGAAGTTTTGAAAGCAAACATTTTTAGTGGAGAAGAAACTCTATACTGAAGAACACCTGCTATAATCCCATTTTGAAGTAAACATGAAACAAATCAAATCAAATTTTAACAGCACCGTATACTATTCAAGAGGACAATAAAAAGAACTGCAAACACAAACAAAAGCTCTCTTGAAAAGCAAAGAAAATTTGTAAAAAAATACCCATAAGGGAAAATGCTTGAATTATAGAGGTTAGATGTGCTTGTATTGCCCATGAAAGAAATTAAGAAAAAGCAAGAAAGAAAGAATAAAGCACCAAAGAAGTCAAGTTCAACCCACTAATACGTCTACAATCATATATAAGCATTCAAAACCAAGCATTCCTTGCTTTGCTGATCAGATCTATCTCGTGCTTACTTAATACAACCTCCCACCACTAATATGGAAAACCCCAGTTTTGAAACAAGCTATCATTGAGTTCCATTTTAATCAGGACCGGATTCAGTTGATTACGAACTATGTCAGGGGCTTTCTGTCTTGTTATCAAAAAGGGAGTTTGGTAATGCAAGCTACCTCCTTGGACGAACACGAGGGTTAGTCAAGTAGAACTAATTATCCATGGGAGAACCCACTGTAAGCTTAGCAATAGTTCTAACCAAATTGTTAAGTCACAAATTATCCCAAAAGTTTAAGCAATTAGGAAATGGGCCCAACAATGTATACCAAACTATCCAACACCCAGGGTTCTAAATAACGGCCGATACGTAACGGATCGGCCGTTACGTATCGGAATATTGCAAGGCCGATCCCGTTACT
>JAOTRH010000010.1:3293410-3317696 GCA_034768845.1 Heliamphora exappendiculata | reverse complement strand
GGAGTTGTTGGCGGTGATGGCTCTGATACCATGTTAATTACATAGTATTAAGCTTAATGAAGACGCGTTAACCCTAACAGGGTACGCAACTGTTTATTTATAGAACAACAAAATCACATAATAAGATATGGTGTGCCCAACCACACCAGATAATAATAATAATTATTATAATAAAGCTAACAGGAGGGACTGAAGGGACTGAAGGTTAGGGTTTGGTAGCTAGGGTTCTATGGCTCTGATACAATGTTAGAAAAGAGAGAAAGAATACGGAAAAGCTTGTATCTTACTGTGAGATATACACACGTATTTATTAAGCAAATGAAAATCTACAATAGATACTATGGGTATTTCCACAGGTTATTATTAATACTTAACACTTTAATACTAAATATATATTAACAGCCCCTAGGGGCCCTAACCCATGTTAAATGTAGAAATATTATACCCACTTACAATACCATACACATCTTTTATTACTAGTAGTTCAAGTAATGAATTTTGGAATCAATTTTTCATTCACCTTTACATTGCTTTGAGCAAGCAAAAATATACGTTGTTAATCTCTTCACATAAATTTTGGTTCAAAGTTGGTTAAGATTCATGAATCCAGCATTTATTACTTGATACGATTGAGATACTTTTCTCACTTGACACAGCACTCCTTGATGCTTCCTATGGAACTAAACCAGTTTACTATCAAAGTTGTCAATTTAGTTTTGGGTAGGAATAACAGCAAGAAGTTCCATGGTTTATCTTATGGTGGACATTGGGCACACTGAAGAAAATTTTCTTGGCTACAGAGTGCAAAAACCCGTTTCTAGGTCACAAAGTTATAGAGAAAGCAATAGGAAATAAATATAAAGGATTCAAGTCGAGGTTTACGTTGAGACACAAAACCTAAATACAAAGTTCTAGGATCAAGCCTTCTCAAGAAAGACTGTTTTTAGCCGTTTAAGTCTCTTTGGGCCCAAATATGGAATGGGCTAAACCCAACACAACTTTAATACAATGTTAATTAGTAAGCCCAAATTTTAAGCCGAAGAACAAGAAATTCAATGGTTCAGCCCAAAGCCCAAGAAATAAGCCCACAACAAGAATTTTTGTCTTCTTTTGAAATAAAAAAGTAATTTTTTTTGTAGTTATTCAAAAAAAAATAAAAAAGAAAAGAAATTAAATATATGGCAAGCCACCTAGGAACTTGTGCCTTTTTTGGTGGTGGTTTTGTTTGTTTAGGGACTTGTTTGTTTGTCATGCTTTCTTTTGAAACTTGAGCCTTGAATTCAACCCATGTTTTTTTATGCTACATTCATCCAACCTTGGGAACTTTTAACTTATACCAAAAAGAGTTAAAACACGGTATTGAAGCCGGAAGGCTAACGACCAGGAATAAGAAACAACCTAATAAATAAAAAAAAAGGAGTCGAACTTGCTTTTGCACTACCCTACAAACGTTAAAATTCCCTTATACTCAAACATCCCTCCTAGCCTTGTTTTAATTTCACTCTTATCCTACAAGGTTAACCAAACCCAAGGTTAACCAAACCTAAATAACGTTAACTAAGGCCTTAGCTTTTTCTATAAATAGAAGACCACCCCACCATCTTTTTCCCTTAAAATTTTGTGGTCTCTAGGGAGGAGAGAGAGAGAGAGAGAGAAGAAGAAGAAGAAGAAGAAGAAGAAGAAGAAGAAGAAAACGAATGAAGGAAAGTGTAAAATGCTAAGTCAATCTCCTAGTTTCAAAATACAAGGAGATACGTAAGAAACTCCTCTAACCTTTTTCATAGTCAATCAAAAGCATTCTTCCTTTCTCCGATTCCTAATAAACCAAAAACAAGAACACATAAAGAATTGGCTTGAAATGAATCAGAATGAGCATCGGTTGCCTTGTTAAGCTAAGGACTTATATTTGTGTTGTAGTTTTAGGACAAGTTGATATATGACTTATTTTTCTTCTCTAAAGTTGATTGTTGAAATTTATTTTTAATGTATGATGTTTGATCCATGCTTAAAAAGTTGGCCTTTGCCATGAAAATTAAACAAAGAAGCAAGTTAAGTCACTCCAGGTTCTGTTCCAAGTTTTTAATACAGTGAGGACAAACTTTAAATAATTTTAGTTAATTCTAGAAAAACTCCCTTGACCTCATTTTCGAGTCTAGAGTTAGATATGGATGTTAGTTTTCAATTGAAATTTATTTGAAGAGTTTTGGACGGATGAATTGAGAGAAACTGAGTTTTTTCGAAAATCGTGCACTTTCTGTATCATAGTCTGTTCCAGAGGTTAAAACTATATTTTAAGTACTTATTTTGGAAATGGTTTCTTCATAAAAATGTTCCTAACATGTTATTTTAGTTATTTAAAAAATTTGAGAAATTTTGAATACAAACTAACTGGTCAAAACAATTTTTGAAGCGGACAGAATCCGTCTCTCTGGACAGATTCAACACATTTTCTTGCAGAAGCCAAAACTCCTTTTTTTGCTGAGATTTGGAAAAAGCTTCCTTCATAAAAAAGTTAGAGGACATATTGAAGTAGCTATTGTCCAAATTTCGTAAATTTCATAGTTGATTTTCCATGTCAAAGTTAATTTCCCATGATTGTCGGGGAATTTGAAATAGAGAAATATAGTGCTGATTGTCTAGTTCACTTCACTATATGTTTGAGTTACTTGTGTTTATGGACTATGTGTTGCATACTTCCATCAAGTGAAAGTATATACATTGTTGTTATGTTTATAAGAATGCCTCATGGGAAGTGTCATAGTTTATCATATGTCGGTTTTTTTGCCGGCATGTCACATGTATTGGTACATGCATTGTTCAATTTTATGGATAGTCACATTCTCGAGTTATGGTTGGATTATGTACATCTTTAGCCATGCTATGTCATGAGCCGTGCCACATCTTGAGCCGAACGCCCATTGAATATTGCCGTGGTCGGGAGCGTTGACTGACGGGAGCATAGCGTATAAGAATGTAATGGGGCCATACTGCGGTAAATAAGAGAGTATCCCTTTGAATTCCTAGAAATTGTATATCTTAGACTTTGGTTTGACGCTAACAAAAGTATCATTGACTTTTTAGGTAGGTGGACAGTCTGAGATTAGCCTAATCAAGCTAGCCTAACCCCACGTCATTGTGATCTGGGATGAAACGGTCGGGTATAAAACTGAGTAACGTGGTCATTATTTCACAACGAGGGTTAATCGTGATGGCTTTAGTGTTTAATTTCTAAGAAAGTCTAAATCCTATGAATCCTCGGTGGATCAGTCCTTGTTTGTCATTGTGGTCGGGATGGTTGCATGCATGGTGCATCTTTCATTAATATACTTGTTGTAATTTACTTGAGACCTATGACATGCAAAAATGCAATCTTAATATGTTATTACCAACTTGTTGTGCAAGTTATTTGGAACCCATGTTAGAATGTTATTTGAGTTAGAAAGGTAGGGTTCTTTCTTTTGAGCGTCGCACCTCATGGTCATGCCAGGTGACGGAAGAGAGTTTGCTGGTGAAGGAGAATTCTTGAATCGGATAGAGTACAGTTCAACGTAGAAGAAGATAGAGTTCTCTTTTTGTTCTTTTTTGTCACTCCCTTGGAGTGTGTAAATATAATGTCATTTTCTTCCATTTTTATATGTAATACAACTCGAGAACAAGATATTTTGTTCAATGTAATAGTTAGCTCTATGTTAATGTGAGAGAATGTAATGAAAAAGACGGTATTATCCTTTACGATAGATACAATTTGGCGCATAACATAATCCCTATTAATATCTACACCTCTTGATGTCCCAGAAAATTTGGAGCATCACACAGATTGCATCTGAGAAAGCTACCCTACTTGTATGTTGCATTATTGCAGCCAATTTGCAAGAAACATTTGAAAAAGATAACTAGTTCAACAGAAATTAATCATAACATAAAACGGAAGAAAAGGGGATGGATGAAAAGAATAAATATTAGAAAAATAAATCATGTCAAATAGTTCCATGACTTACTACCAATTCTTCATGATTTTCAGAAGTTGATTCAACCATAGCTTTGTCTGAGACAAGCAGCTGTTCCTCTAACACACGTATGGGGCTTTCTTCAGAAACACATTCTGAATGTCCAGACAACAGCTCTTCATTTGCTTCTTGATCGATGGCAACATGGAAATTTGGATCAGAACTTGATGAGCGGACTTGGCCTGGTTTAATCCGAAGAGCTACTACTTTATCAACTGGATGCACTTCTATTGATTCACTTTCTGAAGAAGATGCAATGGGGCGAATACCTGAAACTTGCTCAAAAACCTCCACTGAAGGCTGCCCCTCCTCTGAAACAGTTAAATTCAAATCTTCAGAGGACTTACTATCAAAACAAGAAGCCACAGAAGCCATGTCCTCACTTGCAACCTGGTGGATCGGAACATCCATACATGTACCAAAGTTTGATGAATGATCTTGATCCTCTTCATGCTGATTACTTATATCCTGATACATCGTATTGTCCGCCACTGCTTCAGTACCTGACGATGGTTTTAAGAACATTGGAGCATGCTCAGAACCAAATTCAGGAGCTACAGATGCTTTTGCACCATCTATTTTTTTGTCATTTCCTGACAACCCATGATTCAAAAGAATATGCTCAGCTTTCTCTGTAACTCCAGTTGTTATCATTTTGCTTTTGTCCGCAGAATCTACCAGTGATGAGTCTGCTAAAGTCTGTTCATTACTAGGAGTATCCACCCCTATGCTCTGATCAGTCACTTCAGATTCCCTATCAGAAAAAGATACAGTTATTTTAACAAACTCTGGTGTGAAACCCACATTAGATGTTTCTTCTTGCAGGTCAGACAAAATAGAGGAAGAAGAGAGGTTCTTCTGAACTGCTGGTGGGCTTGAATCATAAACAGGCTCCTTGTGTTGATTGTCAATCACCAACTCCATCGTGTCATTGACGTCTGACACTTCTAATGAAGGTTGCACTGATAAGCCAGACTCCACAATCGCATTTTCATTTTTAGGCTCCAAATTGAGCGACAAGTTATCTTCTTTCTCATCAAAAATCCTTTCATGTACGTCTGATAATGATGACGAGCTTGATCTACTACTGTAATTAACTTCATCTGCTCCTGTATTCATATGGATTTCAATTGTGTCATGATCCCCAGGACTAGTTATATCTCTTGTTTCAGAAAAGCTAGACACCATTTCAAGATGACTTTCCGTATCCCCCAATCTAATTTCAACCTCATCATGCTCAATATCTCTCTTTTCAGCTTGGCCCAACTCCACAATATCTACACCTTCAGAAGATTCACTTCCATGCTCAACATGCCCAGAAGGATGCTCTACATCAGAGATCAGGTCTGCATCTTGTGAAAATTCTTCTTCCATAAGCTTCTTATCATCCTGGTCCCCAACTGAACCGATTGACTCCGTTTCAGGAACAGAACTCACCTTGGAATCACTAAGCTCGCTTGATTGTCTTTGAAAGGAGGAATAGCTTGTACCTTCTGAAGCCACCCGCTCTGGTACAAAATAAGGTTTTAACTCAATATCGTGCTTCTCCTGTCTGGAAGGGCCAAAGAATGATGGTCCCACGTTAAAACTTTCATGCCTACGGAAGAAGGTCTCCTTCATAGGAAATGGCACAAATTCTTGTTGAAAAGTATCTCCCTTGAGATCGGGTTTCTCTTCACTTGGGTCATAAGGAATATCAAAAGGGTTATGTCTTGGTAATAAAATAGAAGGAGCAGATCCTGGAATGGGTGGTAATCCCATGTTGTCATTGGAATCATATGGAATATCAAAAGGGTTGCGTCTTGTTGTTGAAATAGGCGCAACATGGAAGGGAAGATCAGCACTTTCTAGGTCTATCAAGTTCTTCTCAGTCATCAGCCTCCGTGCCTTTCTTCTGGCAATAAGATTTTCTAATCGTTGGTTCCTTTCCAGCTCAGAAGTCCCCAAATCCATGAGATTCTTTTGATCATCCTCCGTCCATGTGATTGCAGACTTAATTGCATCCTCTTTTCCACCCTGTGTTTCTTCTTCCTCTTCTTCATCATCGTTATCAGCATCAGCAACTTCCTCTTCTTGGTTTTCACTATCATCATCCGAGTCATTAATGCCATTGCTGGATTTCTGAGACCGCTCTGAACTGGCATCAGAGCCATCATTGGACATGTGAGCAGGTTGAGGAGCATCTTCATCTAAAAGTGGGTGGAGCTCATCGAGCATTGGAATGATGTCGGCCATTGAAGCATCGGGAGAGGAACTTTCAGCCCGATCAGACTCAGTCTCCGAAGCCTCATCATCCACGCCCTCCTCTTCCTCCTCAAGTGGTTTCCATTTTGAACCTGGAGAAGAGTTTCCCTGATCTGCCATGCTAAAACCAATGGATTCTGATAGCGATTGAGCATGTTGCAAATCAACATTTTCATCTTCCACCTTTTCAATCTGTGAATGCTGATTCTCAAGAAATACCCCATCTTCAAGCTTCTCTTCATTCGTTTCAGTCTTCACTTCAAATCTGCAGACATCTACTTCTCTCTCTGCTTCCTCAATTACCCGTTTCTCTAATTGAACTTCCCGTGACTTCTCCTGGATCTGGAGTGAACTATAACCCATACTACCATCACTTCTATCAACTTCAGTGATCATATCTGCTGTTAAACTCACTTTCTCAATTGCATTGTCTATTACATCCCTTCTCTTCCCATTGAACCTTTGTACAACAAAGCTCTCATCTCTCTCAACGGTGCAATCTCTCGGAATTCCCATTTTCAGGGACACGATCTCATTGGTTGTCTTTTCTTCCTTCTCAATTTCAGGTATGTTTGGATGCCCAAAACTCAAAAGAGTTCCAAGCAAAATAGCAGTGCAAACAAGAACAGGGGAAGCAGAAAGAAAAAGGGAAAACAGAAAAGGAAAGGATCTGTACAGGAAAAACAAGACAAACACCAAGCTAACAAGGAATGGATGATTGCATACTGATCTATAACACCTTCTGATCGAAAAGATCACAAATTTCCTGATTTGAACTCCAATCTCCAGCATCTCAACACCCATTTCTGTCTCTTCCTTTCTCAATCTAAAAACCTTACCGTTTCCAATCTGTTCCATATTGAAATCAAATCAAGGACAACCCAATTTAATTAGATCAAATCTAAATATGTTCCAAGAAAATAAAGATAGAAAGGAGATTGAAAGCTAATCTGAGCACACACCCACCTCAAAAAACCAATGAAAGGAGAATCAAAAGAATCGGATGCCAATAAATTCAACCCCTGAAAAGTAGAAGGGGATGAGGAGAAGAGAAAAGGTGCTTGATGGATTTGCAGTTAAAATCTACTCAGTGATGGAAAATAAAACGGGAAAATAGGGAGAAATGTCTTACCAGCTTTGAGCATAGGTCAATGTTTGAAGGAACCGAAAAAGCAATAGAATCCTCTGCTTTGAACTACCTTTATTGTTTCCTATGTATGCTGCGTTGTGTGTGTTCACATTGAATTGTTCAGATAAAGGATGGAGAGGATTAGAAGAAGGGGGGCACCAAAAGAGAGAAAATGAATAAGAAAAAGGAAAAGTTGCTCTCTCTCTCTCTCTCTCTCTCTCTCTCTCTCAAACCCCTCCCTCCCCTTCTCTTTCTGTTTTCAGAGGATTGTCTTTGTATTCCCGTGGTTATGGTAATCCCATACCACCCTCAATCATGGCCGTTGATTTGGCCTAAATGGTTGTATCTTTTTCTTTTTTGGTTGAGCCTAAATGGCTTTATAAAGAACTCAAGGTCATATTATTTTGTTAATATTCTACAAAATAGTTACAATGAAATTTTTTTTATGTAAAATTATTTTATAAAATATAAATTTTTTATTTTTTAGAATTTAGTTGGTACATGAAATATCTCTCTTGTAAAAATAATAAAATTTTTAATCAAAATACATTACTACTTTAATATAATTTATTGCCAATTTGTCACCACCATTCTCATTACCATCACCATTCGCACCCCCACCACCACCACAAACACCATTCATATACCACCACCATCCACGCTATTACAACTACTATCCCATGACTGTCGTTACCACCTTCATGTCAATATTTTTACCACTACTACCATGTGTCACCACCACTATTACCACTCTTGATGCTATTGTCACAATTTTTATTATCGCTATCACTATTTCTTCCGTTAACATTATGAATGACTTCTTATTTTATGTAAATCAGTTTTGATATTTTTATGTAAACTAGTTTATTGAATAAATATTTTATGTTGGTTTTATCAAATAAAACAAGAAAAATAGGTACAATACTTTGTCCAAAATGATTCATTGTTTTGTTTGACAAAAATAACGTAATATAATTTTTTAGTAAAATATTTTACGTCATAAAACTAAAATTAATTTACATAATTAAACAAGAATTAAGTTATTTTTAGTGTTAATAGAGAAAATAGTTGATATTAACGATTATAGGAATGACGGCAGTATAGTGGCGGTAGTGGTAGTAGCGGCGATAGTTATTTGAAATTGTTTTGAAGTCCAACAAGTTTTTCAAGAACATTTTGAAATTTTTGCAACTTTTATAATTATTTTAAAAAAAATTTATTTTATTCCCTCATGGGATTTTTGTTGGAGTACTTCTACTGCCTACTTTATTTATGATTAAAACTTCTATTATTTTTTTTTAACAATATTTCTCAAGTACTAACCAAATTCTAAAAATAAAGTATTTTATTTATAAAATAATTTTATATAAAATCCTTTTTTATTTTAAAATATTTGATGTCAGAACAAACCAACTCTAAAACAAATAAAAGTTAAAGTTGAGCAGCTTCTCCAACGACCAAGGAGTGAAGTCAAAGTCCATGGATGTGGAGCTAATGTGATGGCCATCTTCTTAAATAAATATTAAGTTGGTCTCGGTCCAAGAGGGAGACGGGGATGAGCTTTGATGAGGATGAGGGGTATCATTACTTTCCTTGATTTCGGGTTTTATATTATTCTTTCTTTGCCTGCCAAAGTTGGCATCACAAAGCAAACCAGCTAAGAAAAGGCAAGCCTGTTAGTTCTGTGATATTTGCATTCTACTTCTTGAAAATTTTATTTTGAATATGAATTTTAAAATAGAAAAAATTAATAAAATTAATTCAGGAGCCTATTTGGGGGACTTGTGTTTTATTCGGCCCTAAGTATTTTTTGAATATTCTATTAGGTACTATTTTTTAAAAATTAAGATTATTCTTCACAAAATTACCCTAAGCCCGTGCGAATCTCATTGCCGAAGAGCTTTGCTTTTGTTAGAAACCAAACCCTAGACGGAGTAATGCATCCATGGACATTTCCGGACCAAGTATCATCCTCGTCCTTGTCGATAGCAACGGCGCCACGGCCACCTTGATCAAAAATCGCTGCCATAGAGGTCCACAAAATCTTCCAGTCCTTCTTTTCCATTATTGCCAAACCTGGAACCACACCGCGAATTCCACCGAAGGAACCATCTACAGCTCCACCGTTGCCATCTTTGCCCTCAATTTTGTAGCTTACAACATCAGTTTTCATGTATTTCATTATCAAAACTAATTGAATTTTCTAGATTGATCATTATTAGTTGTAATTTAGTTACAACATTACTTATCTTTTATTTTTGATCAATTGGATTTTTTGGATTTTTTGGATTTTGATTGATCGGCATTGAAAAAACACTGTGCCATTTCTATAATCGATCAGAATCAAGAGCATAGGCATGGGGCTTTTTGGGATTCATTGCCATCAATGTCGATTAGAAAGAACGATCTTCGGCATGCTGTCTTCGGACGGAAAAGATTCAGGCGATATGACGACAGAGGTTCAGAGTACGTACTTGTCACGGTTATATACTAAAAATCATATTTTGGACCTTGGTATTTAGTTTTATTTATTAATAAAATTAGGTTTTCCATTTTATGATAATATTTATGAAAAAATG
This sequence comes from Heliamphora exappendiculata, assembly GCA_034768845.1. Classification (NCBI taxonomy): domain Eukaryota; kingdom Viridiplantae; phylum Streptophyta; class Magnoliopsida; order Ericales; family Sarraceniaceae; genus Heliamphora; species Heliamphora exappendiculata. Next base: position 3,307,737 of record JAOTRH010000010.1, on the reverse strand, counting down.
TATGCGTTTCATTATTTATGTAGGAAAATTAATTCATAGTCATATTTTAGGAATTTGTATTCCATTAGGTCCTAAGTCCTTTTTGAATATTCCATTAGGTCCTAAATTTTAAATTTAAAATTATTCTTGACAAAATTACCCTTATTCCATGTTATTCCCACGCGTTTGCTGTCGTTGGTTCGCTCTCCTCCTTTCTACAAATCTCTCTGTCTCTTAGGGTCAAGAAAGAAATAGAGGTTCTCTTTGTAACACATCGACCATTCACATGAAAATGATATTATCCTCTTTGGGCAAAACCCTCACGATTTTGTTTATCTTAGGAGGTCACCCATCCTTGCATTGCTCCCGCTCAAGCACGCTTAACGGCGGAGTTCTTCTAGGGTCTCTACCACTTGGAAAAAGGACTCGTTGAATGTAATGGTCTAAAAAATTTTCTTTATAGCCTAGGAACTCCCTATTCCTTTTTAATGTGGGATACCATGATATCACAATTCTCCCCCTTAAGGCTGCACGTCCCCGTGCAGTAGCCTGACAGTCCTTATCGACCTACCCATTCAGTAGCCCACCCACACGGCAGAGGCCTACACTCGGAGGTGGGAAGAGTCGATTTTGATGCCATCTGTAATACCCCGACCCTTCACATGGCAATGATATTGTCCGCTTTGGGCAAAATCGTCACGATTTTGTTCTTTCTAGGGGTTTATCCATTCTTGCATTGCTCCCGCTCAAGCATGCTTAACTGCGAAGTTCTGCTAGGGTCTCTATCACTTGGAAAAAGACCTCGTTGAACGTAAGGGTCTAAAATTTTTTCTTTATAGTTCAAGAACTCCATCTCCCTTTTCGATATGGGATACCAAGATATCACTCTCTCTCTCTCTCTCTCTCTCTCTCTCTCTCTCTCTCTCTCTCTCTCTCTCTCAAGAGCCAAACAGAGGCATAGTGATGGACATCAGCACCGTCGCCCTCACCACTCTGGCTGTCCTGCTCGCCGCCCCCACCATCGCGCTCGTAATCGTTGTCACCTCTCGTGCTCGCCAATGTCATTACCTCTCGCGCTCGCTGTCATTATTGCCTCTTGCGCTCGCCATGATCGCCCTCGCTGTCATCCTTCATTGATGCCTGAGCCATATCTGGACGGCGACGATGACTCTGACTCACTGCCTTAGTCAAAGAGGCTCTCTAAAACTGTTAACACAAAGGACGATAGCGAGACTCTCCACTTCCCTTCGCCTCAGTTAGTTAGTGAGACTCGCAGCCTCCGCCGACTTCCTCCACTATCTCCCTTTAGACGACGACGGCAACTCACCACCTCAGTTAGTCAGAGAGACTATTTGCCTCCCTTTGCCGCCTTCCTCCGCCGTCTTCCTCCGCCTTCCTCCGCTGTCTCCCTTTGCATCACAGCGGCGTCTCGCGCCACCACCATCTAGTTGCCAAGGCATTCACCAATGTCAAACACGTTGCTATACTTCAAAGAATCACATTAGAAATACAATCAGTATAGTCGATTTGTTCCTCACATGCCAGTGATTTTTTGAAATTAGGGTTCAATTTGTGCGGGTTTAATTTGTGTGATGACACTTCTTTTTTGTTATGTAATTACTATAGTTTATGCCACTACGCTTGTTTTTTATTTTTTTATGGTCTAGGCAATTTGCTTGGTAGAGAAATGAAACCTTTTATAATATCTCATTTGTTCATGGGGAAAAATGAGACTTATTTTGAAAAATAGAAGTTCTCATTTTGAAAATGAAACATTTTATTGTGAAATGTCTCCTTTTGTTTTGAAATGTCTCATTATTAAAATGAGACATTTGTTATGAAAATGTCTAATTCTGAATTAAAAATGAGACATTTGTTATAAAGTGCATCATTTTTGTGACGCCCTTTAAAGACCCATCTCAATAATATCATGACATGATATGATACACAAAGAATTACAATTCCCAATTTAACCAATGCATGGGCATGATCCATCTGGCATGTAAGTAAAGTGTGCATGAATTTTGTAATTTAAAAACATGCATAACTTTTAACACATGCCACTTTATCACACAAAATTGTGAAGTGGTCATATATATGTACACCTTTAAGTTAACTAGTATACACGTGTACAACTTAAATAAACCTGTAAAACACTTAAATAAATTCACAATCAATTAGATTAACACAAACATGGCATAAAAGTAGAGATTTAATCAAAAACACAATCAAACGCATAGGCTATTTCGTTCTGTCCAAAAGACTGTAGGTTCTAGCTACTGTTTAGAAGTTTTTAAAACTACTAAACATTGGAAATAAATTCTGCAAATTGGTGGGTAGCCTATTTGGGGTGTTCTGAACACTTTTCATGTTTTACACCTTTCTGAATTTAGCCTCTAAAACCTCGATTTTTGCAAAACAAAACTTTGCGATTGTTCATAGGGTGAATTCTAGAATAATGGCGAGTTTCTCAATTACTTCAAAAATTAGAAAAGAGAACTTAAACTCAAATATAAATTCTTAAAATTTTTATAGTTATAGATCTATGAGTTTAGAAGTTCTGAGACTTGACCTTGCACTAAAATCATGTTTTTTTAATTTTTAATTAATGTTCTACCAAACAGTGTTCAGATTTGACACACTTTGAGAAAATCAGTGCCATTTTCTCTAAACACATATAAACGGGTTAATTCCAGTAGTGTTAGAAAGATAAGACATTTATCTATTTAAACACATAAAAATCACATCGAGACCTTGTTCTTACTGTAAATGGCATAAATTCAAAGTAACCCATCCAAACAGTCTTTTTAACCTGATTTACATCTCTATTTTTATAAAAATAAAAAATTGTTTTGGATCTCAAGAAAAATCGTGCATGTTTAACAAAATGACCATTAAATTATAGTAAAAGTTTTAGAAAATTTTGATGAGTTTAGATCCACTCAAAAAGTAGAAGAAAATCATGTTTTCAAAAAACAAAAAAACCCTCTTTGGACAGATTTAAAAAAAGAATAACAAGGGTTTTTCTTAGCTCTTGGGCACCTATCCTTTGCATGCATGGCCATATCTGTCAGGTACATGATTTATACATGAGCTATATGTCATAAGCATGGATGAAAATCGAAAACAAAGGGTGGACGGTTGGGTTGAGAGAGAAAGAATCGAAAATAGCTCTCAAAACCCCATCTCATGAGTTTGAGTATTGATATTGAGTTTTGGTGATAATAGGAGGTAGGAAGAGACTTGAAGATGGAAAATAAAAGTATAAAAATGTTAATCCTACCTTGATATAGCTTGGTGGATGATAGATTTGAGAGCTTCTTGAAGAAAAACTCAAGAATCTTGAAGAACACTTTGGCAATGGGGTTTAGATCCGCCATAATTGAGCTCTCTCCGAAATTACTACCTTAGTGGGATTAAGTTCGCCAAATTAGGCTCTCTCCGAAATTACCTAGGTTTTTCGTGTCAACACTACTTCTATAATATAACTATAACTCAAGGAGCGACGAAATCAAAAGGACATATACCTAACAATATAACTGAGGTACAAAATAAGCAGACCCAAGGTACATGATGTAACCCACACGATGCCCCAAGTGCAATGTAATAATGTTTATGATACAACTACTCATACCTTGAAGTACAACTTAACAACATGGTATGAAACTAAACATGGTAAGACATGCAAACCAATATAGCATAAAATACAGGTCTTTAAAGCATAAGGTAGCACTCATTAAGGCATGGAGTACAAGTATGCAAATCAAAAGCGACAATTCATGAGATATGAATTTAACTTAACAACATGAATTTTAATCATCAAATAATTACTCTAACGCACTAATCATCCAATATAACTTAATTAATGACTATACTTTAAGTCTCACAACATAACATACCACTATATACTTAATAAAATTAAAATAAATGTTTAAGTGTCAATTTAAAACGCATAACAGTATTTTGGGATATCTAGAAATTGAGTTAAGTTCTGATTTTTGGGCACCATTTAGATAAAAATATTTTTTACAACTTTTATATTTAACACTAAGGTCAAATTCTAGAGTAAATGAGTCATTTATATCATTTAAGAGAAAATCATTTAGCACTTAACAGATAAAAGTAAATAATTCTGGTCTCTGTTGAGCTCAATTTTGGGGCATCACATTAAGGGCTATGGGTCTGACATTTGGATATGTTTTAGTTTAAGGTGTTCCCTACATGTTGCATGTTTAGTGCTAAGGCTAGTTATTTGAAACAAGTTGATGATTTTGGCCAATTGATAAAATGGGTTCAGCTAGCAATAAAAGGTTTAGCAGAACCTGTTTTTAACAGAGAATGCACAAGACTTTTAGAGAACCATCTGAGGGTATCTAGGGATAATTTTTGGTTAGTAAATAGTTGAATATGTTAGTTACATTTTTATGAAAACTACGTTTGAATTTGGTTATTAAAAATATAGGTTTCTAGTCTTGCAAAAACATGTGATAGAGAGCTCTGTCAGTCACAGATTTACAACAGTGGTTTTGAGAAGGGTTTTGACCTATTAAAACTTCATCTTTTAGGCTCATTTTTGGTGGACAAAAAATAGATAGGTGTTCGACAAGTTTCAAATTTTGACCTAAGCTTGGTTCGCATTCTAACTTAGGTTTTTCATGTCTGCCTATCAGGGTGGTTGGAATCTGACGCTCTTTAGTAAAAATGGGGTATCTCGAGTTTTACCTAATGAAATCACTTCAAACCAATTTTATATGAAAGATAACTTCAACATCTAGGTCTGGACATAAAAATTATACTTAGATCATTTTTCTACAATTAGTTGTGGTAAATCAAAGTTCGGGGTAGAAAGTTAAAATATCTAGAAAATTAAATCTTTAGGGTTTTTGATGTCATAGCTCATGATATGTTAAGATTTAGTTTATTTCCCTTGCATGCATGTACTTTACACACACACACACACACACACACACACACACACATATATATATATATATATATGTATATATATATATCAGAGTTTCAGAACATATACAAAATGTTAAACTCAAAAATAGTCACATGCAAACATGTCCAACAATCAACTAAACATAAACAGCCCCTATATGGCCCTACAACGTCTTTTTGATAAATTTTTAAATTTTTATTCTTCGATGTGTTTATAGAGATGAGTTGAGAAATATTTTGTAAGAGAATGACAAAGGTTTTAAGGAGTTTACTTACTTGTTGAATGATCTAAGAGTAGATGGTTGAAAGGAATTTGGCTTTAGTTTCCTTGGCCTCTTATGACCACATTGCTTCTCCTCCTCTTAGTTCCTCCTTCTCTCTTCTTCTTTCTTCCTCCTCCTTCTCTAGAAAACTTAGAGTATTTTCTGGTGTTCTCTTACTCTCCCCATCGAAATATGAAGAAGGGAATAGGTGATTTAAGTCTGATTTTTATAGGAAAAAGATATAGTGGAGATAATGATGCCGGTTGAGATAAGTTTATATTTTTCTAATTTGTGATTGGTTGCATGGTGGGTGGTTCTCTTTTTAAGACATTTTGAAACCTGAATTTTGTAGATGGAAATTCGTCTACAAAACCAAGTCCCGGGCCCTTAAAAGGGGAAACTTAGCTTGGAAGAAATGTTTAAACAAATATCTCAGCTCACTAGATATTTATAGAAACGACAAATATCTTCTGTTCAGTCGACCGAACCCCCTAGTTTAGTTGACTGGGCCAACCCCTCCAGTCGACCAAACTGCTGGGCAGTGTGTTTTTCTGCGTCAAACTGGTCTTTAGGCTTAAACACAAGCTAAACAAACCTTAACCAAACCCTAAAAAGTATAAAACACATTTATACATGTTGTTCTATAACATCAAAGCATAAACCATTCATAGACGATATCTATGTGATAAAAGAAACACGTCAAACATGAATATATATCAAAATAAAACGGTACAGAGTCTCATAGTTTAACTAGTGTTAACCTAAAAGCCTTTATCCTTCATGCGCACCCTTTACTCATAATGATGTAACAAGGCTAAAGTAACACACATCCCAGAGTTGCGAATATGAGCGTACCTCTAATCATCAACAAATACTCCATTTTTCTCTTGTGAAGGTGAACATTCCGTATATTGATTCTCTTATTAGTCAAGCTACATCATCCTTCCCAAACCATCCGTTCCTTGTTGAAATTGATTTTCTTGATATTCGTAGTCTTGCTTTTGTCGACAAATATTGTAGTTTTTTTCCCTTTGTAGTGGGCATCGAAACTTTTTATGTCCAGACTTATCACAATTGAAACAGATTATTGGGTTCATTTGTTGTCCCCCTTGTTGTTCTTTCCAGCTAGCTTGTGAGTACTGCTTGATAGAAACGAATTTCCTTTTATTCCTCAATGATTGCTCATGACCAAAGTTACTCTTCTTTTGGTTCCAAATCCTCCTAGAATCTACCAATTCTGATTTTGCCACTAGTGCCGCTCCTACGAGTTGTGCATAAATGGGAAGCTGCATGCCGATGATCCTTCCCTGAATTGAAGGCTCTAGGTCTCACTCAATCTTTCGTGCCTTTAACTCTTCGTCTGGTATAACGGCTACAGTAAAGCGGCTCAATTCCTCGAAGTGGTTAGCTTACTAGGTTATTGTCATCGATCCTTGTTTAAGTTCCAGGAATGCTCTAATCTGTTCCTGATGGAAAGGAGCGAGAAAATACTTCTCCAAAATTAACCCTTCAAACTGATCCCATATTAAGGCTTCCATGTCTTGGGTGTTCTTGATCATAGACCAGCAATGGTCCGCTTTTCATTCTAATAGGTGAGCTACTAAAGCTACCCGATCTGCCTCAACTTAAACTCCCATTGAGTTGAATAACTTATTAATGGCCCTCAGCTACTCCTCGGCCTCTTTTAGTTTTACTCCTCCCCTAAACGTAGGGGCTCGCTGTCTTCCAAGCTCTAATAAGAATCACGCTCTATCACGCACATGGAGATAGTTAATGCTGGTGGCAAGCTCTCGTAAAATGTGGGCCAATCCAGGTGCTTCGTCATCTATGGGTCCACTAGTTTGTCGATGGTGGTTTGGTCCTTTACCGGCCATCCTAAAAAAGTGAGCCTTATGATTTAAGGGTTGTTTCAATTTTGGATTATTTTTGCGCTCTGGGATCTTGTGGAGTTAAGTTGGAGGTTATTTTGGTATGCATTGAGTGTAAGATATATATATTTTTTAACAATACTTGTATTTCATGTCATTCAAGCTCGGGTGCATAGGAAAACAAGGTTTCAAAAAGTTCACAAAACACACATACAACATTGAAAGAAAAGAAAAGATTTAACGCGAAGCTTGCTAGGGCCTATATAAAACAGACACGGGTAGATACATCGGACAACTGCCATTGCTTCCCAAAGGTTGTAGAGTCTTTTTTGGCTCTTGACGCTTGACTATGATGGGTTGGTATGTAGGGTTTGAGGGTATTTTCCAATGACTGGATCGTTTACCCGGTAGTTAATCATCCAAGGGTAAACTAAACGTGACAAGAGGTATGGCGATGATAACTATCTACTCTTTCAATTCGTCGTGCTTGGTGGTTAAATCTTTATCAGACTCCAAACGTTTCTTGTCGTGGTTACGATTTTTTTTTCTTAGACAGTGATGGCAAAATCCAGATTATAACATTTGATGTGAAGGTCAGTGTGAGTATCGATGCGCGTGGATGTACCTTCTTTTTTTGCATAGTAAGCCGAATGTCTTAAGCTTGACGTTGCCTCTCATCTTTCGAATTAGTGGGTTAGCTACGAACTGGTCTAGAAAAGTTCGACCTTTGTCGTGTGGGGATGTCGTAGGTTCCCCAGTGCAAAACTGTCATCTTTGACTGTAGATTCTTGATGGCATAGTTCAATCCGTTGGAGCCTCCGAATGAAATGCAATATCCTGACAACTATCCTTACTTGCCTATCTATTGGGTAAGGTTTTGAAAGTCATCCAAAGAAAGACAAAAACATGCATGGAGTTTAATAAGGATAGTCAGCTCAATTTTACTGGTTTCAAGGTAGGTGATCATAAGGCGGTGAATAGGTAAGCGTTTAGCTGAAGATTTCAAATGACATACTATGCTGCATGAGATATAGTTGGGGCTAAGGTGGCTATGGGAAGATGAACAAGTTCTTTACCAAGATTCAACGGGGAAAAAATTTCAAGATGGTTCAAAAGATGGATTAGATTAGGGCAAAGGGGTCATGGCTAAAGTAATCACCGTTGACCCAAATTGAGAGGTCGGTTGAGGCTCAAATGCATTGGAGATAAGAGATCAACAACTAATGAACATTACAAAAGAAGATGTTCTTGGGACCAATCTGTGCAACATTTGGTCTTGACAAAAGATATGTTTAAGTAATGGGTAGCCAAACTAGATATTTGCTATGAAATTGCGTCGGCCTAACGTACTTCAATTCAAGCATCCGAGTCGACTTCACAGGTTGGAATTTCAAGAGTTCACAAAATTACTTCAGCCGGATGTAGTATTAAAGTCAAGGGAAGATGAATGGTGGCAGAGAATCTTAGCAATATCGAATGTTCGGGGCTAAAGGAATGAAATTGAGTTCTATGAATAAAGAGTTAGTTCAAGAATGATGACTTGAATTGAAAGACAATCAAATGGAAATACTAATTCTCATCTAGGCATGGCTCAACAGTGAAAACTCAAAGATAAGAGTATTTTCTAGGATGAAATTCCTGATAAGGTTACCAACAAGACTTGGGTACAGAAGGGTTACCTACGAATGATATTGGCCAACATTGATGAGGACTAGTGTTATTAGAAGAAAGGATAAGAAAAGAATTTCAAGTTGATACAAAGGTTTGGGGTAAATGAGAATAGAACTTATAAGGATGAAGTTGCGAGGTTCTGACGGTGGCTCTCGATACAATATCTAAAATCTCTTCTCGTGCGTATTCCCGTCTACCCCCCTTAAAATAAGATAACTCGTTGCATGAATCTTCGGTCTCGATCTTGATGCCCTTACTTATCCTTTGCATGTAGATTTTCTACTGCTTCTGATCCCAGTAATGTTCTAACATGACTCGCTATAAGACTTAGACGCAACAGATTTTAGTTCTTTTTTTTGGATAATTAATTATAACATAAAAGAAAGAAAAACATTACATGAATACAAAGGGGATACCCCAAGAAATTACATAAGTACCACTAGGAGCTTACGTCCAACGCATATTCAACAAAAAACTAAACCCCCACTTTAAGCGGGGAAAAGCTAACTACAAACCATATTCCACGCACAACCCGCGTGGATAGGAAAAAAAAGCCTACGTACAAGTCCGCGCACAATCCCGCACGAATAGAAAAGCACTAGCATACAAACAGATGATAGAACCAATAATTATGCCAAAAAACTGAGAAACTCCTAATCCCTACTGAAGAATGGCTCCTGCAAAGGGTAACAGGCTCCAAAATTTAGACAGGAACAAGAGAAAAAAAGAGATCCAGCAACTAGAACTGGTCATCCAAACCCAAAAAAACTTAAAACCTGCTAAGGCTCGGCTCCTCGAAATGCTCCAACCCTCGAACACCAAGGATCTGAGTAAGGTGAAGAGCAAATCCCAAGCAATTTCTCAGTAATAGTCACACTCCATAACTAGGGAGGGAAGGATAGAGTCTAGAACACCCCGCTGAAATGAAGAAATAAATCCATACCAAAGTGAGTTCCTTAAATAGAAAAAGGACAACCTAAAGAGAACCAGCAGAGGTCTAAGAGTAAAGTGCCAGAGGTAGATGGGCCCCTAGCCAGCCAAGAGGAAGTAGCAAACGAATCAGCTCTAGAAACTCCAACTCAAATCCTACCAACGCAAAGACCAACATCCCCTACGCATAAGATCGCTAAACAGAAGTGGTGGGAGGCTCCAACAAGTCAGCAAAGCAATAGGCAGAATATCCCTAGAGAATCCAGTAAAGAGAAACCCTACGCCATCCCAAAGGAAACTTACCATCGAATCTAGACGAAGCAGACCAATAGTTACATTCCTACTCTAAGAACCACCAAAGATCCACACCAAAATAGGCAAGTCCCAACACTAATATACAATATTTTTTATCCCAAGCCGTGAAGCAGAAAGTAGCCCCACTAACAGGGAACGCACTAGCAAACTAAACCAACTTTAGTAGATTTAATTTTAAAAGCCAATGGGCCCCACAGTTCCTACTTAACCCATAAAACAACATGTATGGTCACAACTTTAGTGGGACGAGACCCACATTGCATCACATCCCAACAATACACATGCCAAGTGCACCGCTGGATTAGAGAAGTGGTGCCATCCCACTAAAGTGTATCACCCATACAAACAATCACAAAAACACTTGAAACCAAACAGAAAACCGCTAGCCCAGCCCTTGGTTTGCACTTCCAATTCACACATGAAAACATCTTAAACAATTTAAATCACCCATAGTTTTGAAAAAAATGGAGTGGTTTGATCTTGATACCATCAAGCCGGGCCCCACTACGAAAAAGCAGCTTTGCTCTCACTTAAGCTGGCATAAAAATTCGTGGGTCCCACCTAGCACTCGGCCAAATTTTTGGCAAACCTAAAGCTCCCTAATAGCTTGAATGTGACAGCTGGCTTCCGCTCACCCAAATAACATATCCAATCCCATCAGTGTAGCGCTACAGCAACGCAACTACCTATCCCATAGTTTGTACATCACTGAACGGATGAATTAAAACAACCGTCACACTAGCCAACGCGTGGCAGACTAGTCTTCTTCCTCAGGTTTAATCGATGAATAAAGCAACCAGTAAAAGGCGATCGACAAAATCTGAGTTCGAGTTTAACAGTCGGCTTGGCCCTGGCATAAAATCAAACCACCCAAATGAGAAACAAGTTGGCATCAAATTTTGCCAGTTGACGTCCATTAACAGCAAAACTAACCTTTAAAATAGCTTCTCAAGTTTACGTCAATCTCTAGATTGAGGAATCGAGATTAACCGAAAACATTAACAACTTAATCCATCGTTTGCCAGATCTGGATTAATGGCCACACTCATTTTCTCCTTCAACTTCATAAAAATCGCGCGGCCACACAGTTGGTAGTTGAACATTTGACTCATAAAAGCGGTAACCTGACGGGATACAAACTTCATAACCCAGATTTAACCGAAATTGCACCACTCACTTCATATAACCGAGTTTGAAATCTATCTTAGAAAGAGCTAAGATAGGTCTTAGAACCCAAATTAAACCCACAAACCTTCCTCTTTAGCTTGAAACATGCTTCCCTTTTAAAGACCCGTAAACATATCCAAAAATAGAGCTTTTGAACACCACTTTGAGCATGTTTAGAGAAAAAAACTCTGAACAAAAATTCACTAAAGTGAAGCCATGAACTATCTTCAAATAAACTAAACTCATCGATTTCACAACATCCCAAAAAAAACCAGAAGATCATATACCACATAGCAGAAGGATAGTCTAACCTGAGGCATATTTTCTCTGATTTACACAAGTTATCTCCAGCATCACCTTTATATACCAAAATAGCGAAAAAACTAAGAAAACACAACTACATACTTGGATCTGTTTCTAGTTGGGGAAAACCTACTACCAGAACTAGCTTCACGTTAAGCTAAGCTCAGGCTCAGCTATACGAAACAAGATGGCACATTGCATGCCCTCTCACGAGTTTTTCATCCACCATTCCACTATCCACTAGTCAATCCACCATGGAAGAGGCTTGCTGCATCAGATTACCATGAGAGATCCTTGGGGAGAGCTTTCTCTAGAGAGAAGAGCTCTTCCTGTTTCGATTTTAGTTCTTATAATGTTTAATAATAATTATAATTAATACAACACGTTCTACAGAGATTCAACGCGATAGAACGCATGGTTTCTCATAACCTAAGGCTTAAAGGTTCACTAAACCTAGTCGGGACATACATAATTATAATTAAGGGAAATATTATAGCCATTCATTCATAGTTACATATAATAAGTACTACCTCATTAAGAGTTTAGAGCTGTTCAAAATATATAGCGATTACAATTTTGCAAAAGGTTCAATAAAAATTACAATAAGCCCGTGGAAACTGAACAAAAAGGACCAAAAAAGGTGAACTTCAAATTCTTTAATTCGTATTGTTGAGGTCGGCTGGTTCCCGCACTCACCTTGCTCTTCAAAACTTCCTTCTTCTTCGGGTGCAACTTCCTCAAAAAGTTCTTCTTCCTCACATGTGGCACGAATGCCATGAGTCAAAGCCCATAAGCAAACTCCCTAAACCTTCTAAACCAAAGTCACAACAAGTATTCTACAACATGTATTCTACAACGCATATCATATAATACCCAACACAATTTAAGTCAAGGAGACAGATAAATTTAACATTTATAGTCAGACAAGCGTATATAAGAATAGGTAGACAGGTGCGTGATGCAAATGCTCAACCCGACATACATCCAGAACTATAACATGAATTCCATGCCAGAAATTATAGAGTAGACTTTATGAGAATTTGATCACCAAACCTATCATCGCCTCATTGAAAAAGGTAAACGCTCACCTTGGCTTCATGCCTCAGCCGTTTTACACACACACACACACACACACACACACACACACATATATATATATATATATATATATATATAGATTAGAGTTTCAGAACATATGCATGTTGTTAAATTCAAAAATAGTCACATGCAAACATGTCTAACAATCAACTAAACGTAACCAGCCTCTATATGGCCCTACAACACCTTTTTGATAATTTTTTAGATTCTTATTCTTGAATGTGTTTGTAGAGATGGGTTGAAAAATATTTTGTATAAGAATGACAGAGGGTTTTAAGGAGTTTACTTACTTGTTGGATTATCTAAGAGTAGATGGTTGAAAGGGACTTGATTTTAGTTTCCTTGGCCTCCTAAGACCACTTTGCTTCTCCTCCTCTTGGTTCCTCATTCTCTCTTCTTCTTTCTTCCTCCTTCTCTAGAAAACTTGGAGCATTTTCTGGTGCTCTCTCACTCTCTCCATCGAAATATGAAGGAGGGAAGATGTGATTTAAGTCTTATTTTTATAGGAAAAAGATATAGTTGAGATAATGATGCTAGTTGACATTATTTTATATTTTTCTAATTTGTGATTGGTTGCATGGTGGGTGGTTCTCTTTTCAAGACATTTTGAAATCTGAATTTTGCTAATGAAAATTCTGCTGAGGCTGTTTGGGGAGGCTCAAAAAACTATTTTACATTAATTTGGGATTTAAGTTGTGTTTCGATATTATTTTGTGTGAGAAAACGGTTAAAATATTAATTTTGTGTATTTTTTTGGTATTTTACCTATTAAAACCTATTATTTTAGTGTGTTTATGATTAATTTAGTATTCTCATGAATTATCATAATTTTTATAGCAATTGATTAAATAGGTGTAAGCTTTTAAGTTAAATTAAGCTAGTTTAACAAAAATTAACTTTTTAACTTATTTAATGTGTAAAAATTTTAAATAATGACTTATTTACTTTTGTTGACCTATATTATTATATTGTTATGTATATTACTTGTTTAAAAAGTCTTGAGTCATAATAATGCTTAATTGTATTTTTGTCAAGGGTATTTTTGTCAAGGTGGCCGACTATTCAAGGGTATTTTTGTTAATTTTGTTGTTATTTTATCTTTTGTTACTTAATTGTATCTAAATATCTGATTTAGGGTATTTATGTGTCAAAATTTAGTTTTTTAAAACTTTTTGTTGTACTAGGGACAAAATGGTCATTTTACCTTAATTATGAGAAATTTTAATTTTTAATATAATATTTCATTTTATTTACTTAATTTAGGATGTTGGAAGTCTTTTCTGAGTATTAGGATTTTGCCTATTGAATATTAAGTCTTTTTTTAGGATTTTCGAGTTGAGTTATGGTTTCTATCTTTCTAGCGACCTCAGATCTCGTTGGCTAACTGTCGCTAATACTTTTTTTTGGACTGAGTCTTTACCCGAGTCATTACCAATCGGGTTGTTACTACTAGGGTCTGAACCGGGTCGTTACAGATAATTATAGTTTTTATATTGTAATTTAATTATAGCATTATTTTATTGAGATAATTGGGTCAAATTTTAATTTTTTGTGTAATTTGGTAACTTGGTGTGTATATATATATATATATATATATATATATACTTTTATATTAGTTTTAGTTTAATTTGGTAAATCTAAGTTTAAAAAAATTCAATTTTATAATTTGATATTACTTTTACCACCATTTAATTAATTAGGCATAGTATTAAGTCCCTTTTTAATTAAATCTTCACGTTAGTATTATAATTTCTATTATTTTATTGAGTTGTTATTCCTTAAATATATA
>JAOTRH010000010.1:3240229-3293310 GCA_034768845.1 Heliamphora exappendiculata | reverse complement strand
ATATATATATATATATATATATATATATATATATATCAGTAATATAATCTGAAAGTGGTAAGTAGTGTTGTACACTGAGTTGTCTGCTAAGTATATGTATACATTTTTACTTAGTTTTTGACTCTGAAGTTATGTAAAAAAAGAAAGAAAGAAAGAAAGAATAGTTACGGTGCAATCACATCTACTCAACAAATGGAAGAATAAAAATCAAGAACTATGAACCTACGTTCCTTTCTCATTTCTGGTCACTACTTTGTTTCAGTTCTTTTGTGCCATCTACTTCAACATTTGACTCATCTTTGCAGCGGAGTGGATGTGCTTCTATCTTCTCATCAGCATCCTCCAAGTTTGAAGAGGCAGTTTCATCGTTTGACCAAGAGCCGCCATCATCGGAGGCCTCAGAAGCAAGGTCCGAGGGCGTCTCTGATTGCTGCAACTCGGATATCATGGTTGGTGGACAAGCGGAGGGGCACCCAGAATTAATGGAATCACTCATTCTCTTGTCTTCCTCCATCATACGCTTTGCATAGGCTTCGTAGTCAAAGCCGATTGAGTTCCTACCACCAAAGATGGATTCCAGCTTGTCCATATCAAATAGCTCTTCCATTATCTTCAGGCTCTGAGGGTCATCGGCAAAGACAAACTTCACTTTCTTGTATGTCTTGGGCTCAAGGAATGGTTTCACCATCTGCGGGAAATATGTTTGAAGATAATTTTGGAACAGTGGAAGAAAAATAGTAACATCCAAATCCAGAGGGAAAGGTTAAATATTTAGAGAAAAGCAGCAAAGGAACAAAACAAAAACAAAGGATCCATTCTTACACGACCATATGATTATGCTCACTTCCTGAGTCACATTGAATGTAGTACTGTTTTCTAAATAAAGTCACAAGCTAAAGAAGAGAATAGTTAATATAAACCAGTGACTCGTGAATGAATCAAAATCCTCGGAGTATGAGTTCAACCTAGATCGAATTAGCTCCAATATTGATATACGCCTTCTAGGTACTATTTTTTCTCAACCTATGCAGCCTCAAGTTATGTTTAGTCATCAAGTATGCCTCTTGCTGAAATTTGAAGTTGTTATGTTGCGATAACAGTCAGTTCACCCCCTTGATGAAGCCATGAAATTGACTGATGTCTAACAAGTAATTGTTTAAGTACCAAATGAGAAAAAATCACTAGAACAAAATCTCTTTAGCTTCCGATCAAGGTTTTCAATATCGGCCGTTACGTATCGAGATTTTGGGCCTCCGACAACGATATTTACCAGTGCATCGGCCAATACTGTCCGATATCTACCGATATATGACCGTATCACTGATACCGATACATCTTCCGATATAGTGATTTAGAATCCTGCTTCCGATATATATATATATATATATATATATATATATATATATTATGATCACCATATTAAGGTAGCTTACAACAAATGGCTCTTTGTACAAAATGTAAAGGCACATTACAAATCCTGTTTTGCTGCTGGTAGATGCTCTATTGTATCACAGAAACCCTGCATTTTTATCACCATCAACTGATCAAACTCAACGTAAGACACTATGTGGGCTATCTTTATGAATTGTGACCGTTCTTACCACAATATTAAAAGTGGTTCTTCTTTAAACTACAATCGCACGGACCTTCCTGCTAAAATTGGAAGGCTTGATATAGGTTTGCATAGATTGGATAGCAGCTTCAACAACTCTTCAATCTATGAAGTTATTTTGTATGCCTCACTGTTATGCATAATCTAAAAATAAGTATTGTCTTGGCTTTGTAATAAAGCTCAACATTTTGATGCAAGTTCATCTTCAGCTTCAGATATGGATGCTCTCATGGATAGTTTGTAAAACTTTTATGTATTCTCATCAACACCATCATAATCCTTTTGCGAGCTCAAAGATAAAGGTTGGTAGATATAATGGAATTTACCTTTTAATTAAAAGGATCTTCATCTCATCCTAGTCATTGAAACTTTATCACACCTCATATTTGCATTCTTACTTATTATCCATCAGAATATGTTGGAATGCGGGCATCTCAAGGAAACTAAATTTAAAGAAACGCAACAAACTGTGCAAATTGGTTGATTGCAAATGAGTACCTACTTGGAATATTGAATGGCCGAGCATTAGTCTTCTTAGTCTTGTTTGCGTTGAAGCCATTAAGGTTATAACAATAGTTACTAGTCAAATATATCCATATTGTTAAGATAGGAATAATTTGGTGAATTCTGGATTTCTAGTGATAAAGTGATCACCTGTAAGTGATAATCTGGGTCAAACATTGGTATTGGGTCATGATATGGTTTTTAGTTGGTTGGTACTTAGAAGCCAAAGTACTTAAGTTTCAAATATTGAGTCCTAAACCACATCAGGTTTAGAAGCTTTAGAAGTCTATACAAAGCCATGTAATTTTCTCAATTTAAAGGACATCACTCAAGAAACCAGAGCATTTCAAACCTTTTGGATCCTCTTTGGAATTTTGTGGTGCCATCATTACCCTAAGTGTGATAACTATGGGAATCTGCATTTTGTACCTAAAGCTGTGTTAAGCTCTCCTCCTCTGAAGCTTTATAAATCGAATACCATATTTTCATTTTTTCTCCCTACCTCTAAACGATATTTACATGCCTAACTCATCCTTCCTTCAGTCAATCAACCATGATGCATATGTAACTGAAAAAGGCCCCTAGTAATGTTTATAATTACTCGTAAAACACCTAGAAGAGCCCCCAAATTCCTTTCCTGTTTCATTATATCTCCAAAACATCATCCCTTTTATGCACCATTTCAAGTCCTGAAAAATCTATAAGTTGCCTACAGTAGCACTATAGAACTATTAATTTCAGCCCTTAAAGACCTTTCATTGCTGTCCTATAACAATTTTGGGCTCACAGCTTGTGGAAGAGTGTTATTTACACTCATCTAATGTCATACTTCCACTTCTAATTTAGCACAATCAGATTGCATTATATTCCATCAAATAGCTGATGCCATGGGGAAAAAATTAAAACAAAAGTACAAACATAAAACAAAACCAATAATTGTGAACTAATCCAGGAAACTTCTTAATATCATTTCACTGCAATAACAATTCTAGTTATCTCCTTCCTCTCCCATAAAGAATTTTTAATTCGTAGCTTAAAAACTTCCATGCTCGTTCAGTCTATAAGATCATACTAATGAATTGGATTATTTCGGAAAAAAATTGGAAACTCTGGTTGTTATCATCTAAAATCACTATCAAGTCTTGCTGTTCGTATGAGCAGAACCTAGCATTTTGTCATTCTCTATATAGGAACTACCTAGTTACATTCTTGAGTTTTCCAAATATTTTTTGTTGTCTTCAATATCAAAAGCACATGTAACCCATTTTTAGTGCTAAGCCTTCTGATTATTTCAATACTAGTTTTCCCTCTTTTTACTCTCTTTTGTATCATGGTATGAGAACAAGCTTCTTGCCGAAACCTCAGCATCGAATAGCCATTGCCACCATCACGATGGCATCACAGCATCATGATTGCACTCTTTTGAATAGCGTTTATTTGCCCCATCACAATCAGCACACAACAGCTTCTAAGAACCCTAGTTCACAGCAGTTACAAACCTTCAACCAACATTGGCAACCATCGTTAGTGAGTTCTCAATCGTCGTCAATCACTCTTTGTTCGTTGTCGATCACTTTCCAATCATCGTCAACCACGAGTGCTACCATAGCCCAGGCAACAGATTTGAGTTTCGCATAGTCCCATCACGACTCAACCCTATGCTTGCCTACACAACCTTCGTTGGGCCTTCGACCACCATCAATGACCTCGTCGGCTCTCCGATTACCTTAGGCAACCTTTGCCATACCTCCGTTAGATATTGTGAACTCTGTTTAGTATCTTTGTATTGCACTCTCAACTATTTTCTTCGACTCCCTTTCGATTTAGTCTTTGTGTTGCTTCCAATGACTTCGCCAGTCCTTCCCATCTTTTGACACCTACGACCCTCATCAGACCTCTAATTGTCTTCAGCGGACCTAGTTGGTCCTTCGATTGCTTAAGTTTGCAGTTCTGGTTTGAACTCTTCGGTTTGGCTCTTTTTACCTCTAGTTTGCTTTGTTGTGGGGCCATCTGCTATGGCGGTTTTCTTCTTGGGCACTCTCTTCTGTTGTGGCTCTGTTAAGAATTTTATTAGTACAGTCTTCTATATTGTTTTCCACAATATTTGGTGCTAAATTGCAAGCTATTAGCATTAGATTGATTGGGACCAACTTCCTATTGGGCCATGAATAGTTAGGCCTATGTGATAGATTTTTTATTTTTTTTAACTTAGTAAAAGCAAGTGGGGTTATGTAACGGAATCCACAGTTAAACTTTCAGATCCTAAGATCGATGATATGAGCGCTCTGTTGCTTAGTGGAATATGAAAAATGCTCAAGCACTTGCGTGGTTGCACAATTCTGCAGAACCAAGTATGGTTATGAGTTTTTCCAAATATGATGCGACACAGGAAGTGTGGGTGTCTTTGAACAATATGTAGCCTGACTTGTATAATAAAATGACCTTATATTGCGATTAGTTGGCTCCTATGAAACAACACAATTTATAGAAGCTTGATGGCTATGCACAATATAGAAAGAAGCAGCGATTGGTGCAGTTTCTTATGACTTTGGAATCACTGTGAGCCTCTTTGTGATTCCATCTTACATCGTTCCCCGTAACATTCCGTTGATGGAGAAGTTCGTGAACTTATTACATCGTTCCCCATAACATTCCGTTGATGGAGAAGTTCGTGAACTTACTATTGAAGAGAATTGGTTCAGGGTTGCCCAAATTATCACTCCTTAGTCAGTGTTTGCCATGATGCCATCCCTCTATTCGGCCTCCATTATTGCCTACTCCATTCCCTCATCTTATTCAGGACATGGGGAAGCCCAAATCCCATGTTGCTACGAGTGCAGTTTTTGTCATCAAAAAGGACATTTAGAAGAAAACGAGCCCTCAGCTTATGTAATCAAAAGGACGCAACTCTTTCCAGCAATCGTCTACTTCTAGTGGTTCCTCATCATACTGATCATCCTCTCAATCTTTATCATCCTTAAGCTACTCTTGCAACACCTACTTCCAGTGATGCACCATCTCCCTCCCTCAGTGCAATCTCTATTTGAGTAAATTCAAATTATGGTTGCATGCTCAGAGACTCAACCTCATACTTCTTCTATGGTCACCTCCCACTTAGGTTTGCATGGTTCTTACATTATAGGTATTTCACCTACTACTTAGGTATTTGATTATGGTTCTTCTCCTCATAGGACATTTGATTCTAATCCTTCTTATCATATGAGGTATGTTTTGTCCTATCTTAGTCATTGCGTTTTCCCTTCTTCTCCATTTCTATTTCTATTACAAATGGTTCTTCTCTGCATGTTTTTATTTTCATGTTTTTATTGGCTCTGTTCTGCCTCCCTCGTCTTCTTCATTGCCTATTCCTGATGTCCTCTATGTGTCACAGTTAAGTTGCCAATTAGTTTAGTATCTATTAGTGGACTTTTTAGTTTTGATGTTGGTGTTCTCTTTTTCTGGTTGTGTTGTTCACAGTTTACTACTATAAGTCAACTTTGTTATCCACAAGGTTACCTTTTCGTGATTTTGATGTTAACAGATATTAATGCCCCTTTTTCAAATTTGTTCCTTAAAAGTTAAGTATTTAAAGTGCCAAAATGATGCTTTTGTTTAAAAAGAAAAAAAATGTTCAAAAACTCAAAAGATTGTTCTTGGAACAAACCAAGAGTGTTGACACCATTTCAATAGGGATCGACACCTTTTTCCAGTATCCTGAGTACACAGCCTACGCAAGTTAAAGTGTTAACACCTCTTCTCTTGTGGGTCGACACCTTTTAATAGTCCATTTGAAATGTTATAGGAAAGGCTCATTGTGTTGACACCTCTACACTACTATGTTGCCACTTTTTGATAGAATATTACACAGCCGGACCAAGAAGACAGCTATTTTGCCACCTCTATACAACTGTGTCGATACTTCATGTCAGAACGACACACAATTTGACCAAAGAAGCGACTATGTCGATACCCTTGCCTCTTTTTGTCGACACCTTTTGGCAAAACCTCCAGAACACGATGGCAGTATTGACACCCCTACAGAATGTGTCGACACCTCCTGTAAGGATTTCATACTGCGCGGAGAATCAACAAATCATTGAGGCGCAATCTAGGCAATTAATTGCCAAAATCATTCTCCAACAGCTACAGTCCTTAACGGGCCTATATAAGAGATGATTGCAATCATTCTATACACGAAATCAATTATCTAGACCAATCAAATCAAGTAATCATTTTGCTCCTTCATTGAAGAAAACCCTTGTTCTCATTCCTTGTACTAATTCAAGAGTTTTTCATTTCTCATAAGGAGAGAGTAAAAACTCTTGTGACTTATATTTGTTAGATTGGTGTATGAACAAAGAACAATTGGAGAGAGTTGAGAGAGAATAAAATAGAGTTATTCTGACGGTAAAAAGAGAGAGCACTCAAAAATTAAGGTTAGTTCCCTTATCATTATTATTTATATAATAAGACAAGTATACCAAAAATATAATAATAGCCTTAACTTAACACTCACCCTCAAGTTGATGCATAGATATTCTTTATGCCCAACTTGCATATAATGGGACGAAGCACTTTACTACTAAGCCCTTTAGTAAAAATATTTGCTAATTGACCTGTAGACTTCACAAATAGTATACAAATTGAACCCTTGCATAGGTTCTCCTTAATCAAGTGTCTGTCAATCTCAATATGCTTCGTTCTGTCATGTTGTACTAGGTTATGAGCGATGTTGATGGCAACTTTATTAACACAATACAACTTAACAGGCTTTTCACTCTCAAATCTCAGATCCTTCAATAGAACTCGAAGCCATAGAAGTTCACAAATGTCATATGCCATAGCCCTGTACTCAGCCTCTGCATTTGATCGAGTTACCACTGTCTGCATTTTACTTTGTTAAGTAACCAGATTACCCCTATAAACATACAATATCCCAATGTAGACCGCCAATCATCAATTAAACCAGCTCAGTCCGCATCCGTGAATGCTTCTAATTTCATGTGACCATGATTAGAAAACAGAAGTTCTTTTCCTGGAGCAGACTTAAGATACTGCAAAATGTGATAAACAATATCAAGATGTGCACTACGGGGATCATGCATAAACTGACTGACAACCCCTACATGATATGCAATATCAGGTCTAGCATGCGATAGATATATTAATCTTCCCACAAGCCTCTGTCAGTTGGTTCGTCGTCACTACTACTGAGACGATGATTAGCCTCAATAGGCGAATCTACTAGTTGACAATCCAACATGCCAGTTTCCTCTAGAAAATCAAGAATGTACTTTCGTTGAGAAATGAAGATGCAATTTTCTGATCTAGCTACCTCAATCCCAAGAAAGTATCGTAATGCCCGCAGTTCTTTCATCTCAAATTCTTTAGTTAAACTTACCTTGAGATGAGACACCTTATCTGTATCATTCCCTATCACAACTATGTCACCAATGTATACAATAAGAAATGTGATCATATTATTACTACGCTTGATAAACATGGTATAATCTGCATAACTTTGTCAGTATCCAAATCTTAGCATAGCCTTAAAGAATCTTTCAAACCAAGCTCTTGGAAATTGTTTGAGCCCATATAAAGCTTTCTTTAATTTACACACCTTCCCTTCATATTCACGGAATGATAACCCTGGTAGTATATCCATATAAACCTCTTTCTCTAAGTCTCCATGGAGGAATGCATTCTTCACATCCAATTGTTGGAGAGGCCAACCCATAATAGCAGCACAAGACAAGAGTACTCGAACAGAATTCATTTTAGCGACTGGGCAAAAGTCTCTTGATAATCAATACCATAAGTCTGTGTAAAGCCCTTAGCAACTAGTCTTGCCTTCAATCTCTCCACTGACCTATCTGTGTTGTATTTGACAGTAAATACCCATTTGCACCCAATTCGCTTCTTCCCATTTGAAAGAGAGACTAACTCTCAAGTATCATTCTTTTTTAGAGTTGCCATCTCTTCAATCATTACCTTTTTTCCATTTAGAGTCTACAATAGCTTCTTTACAACCCTGCGGAATCAACATATAAGACAAATACGAGACAAAAACACAATAGGGGTTTGATAATGAGTCATATGAGACAAATTGTGAAATTAGATGTTGAGTACATGTCCTAACGCCTTCTCGAAGGATAATAGATAAATCACAAGTATCAAGATTAACACCAAATGATTCATTACCCGGTGAAGCAGTAGAAGAGACTAACGCGAAAAGAGCAACTGGCAAGGTGGTAGTGGTGCACGAGCAATCTGATCCTTCTAACGTCGAGAATAAGTATGCAGATCCGTTCAATCTAATCGTCCAACAATATCCTGCTTTGTTTCCCCCTCACTCGACCCTTCCTTCTCCCCCTCAATGGGAATACGGTCTTCGTGTATAAGATTTGGAAAGACTAACCCATGAGAGTCCTGATTAGACTGAATAAGCGTATCCGGTTGCAATATCTCTTCCAATTTAGATGTCTCCCATAGAAAAGATGTCTCAGAGGAGCGAAAAAAGAACTCAATATCCTAAAAAGTAACATCCTTACTGACAAACATTTTGTGAGTGGTAGGAAAATAGCATTTATAACCCTTTTGAGTAAGAGAGTAGCCAATGAAGATACATTTAATAGCCTTAGAATCAATTTTCCACCTGGGTGTTTAGGGGTATGAACAAAGCAAGTACACCCAAAGACCCTAGGTGGAAGGGAAGAGATAGGTGGAAATGTGGGTAGAAGTTCCAAAAGAGTTTTGAAGTGAAGGACACTAGAAGGCAAACGATTAATAAGATAGGCAGCGGTGAGGATTGCCTCACTCCAAAAAGGCTTGGGAACATGCATAGTGAAGAGAAGAGAATTGGCAACCTCAAGTAGATGACGATTTTTCCGTTCTGCCACCCCATTTTGTTGAGGAGTGCGGACATAACTCGTCTAAAAGATAATACAATGAGTCTTGAGATAGGCGCAGAAACCACCATCAAGATACTCAGTCACATTATCAAAACGAAAAATCTTGATGGTGGCATCAAATTGGGTACGCACCATGTTATGAAAATTTTGAAAACACGAAAAACTTCACTCTTAGCACGAAGTAAATAAACCTAAGAGACAAGAATAACAGTCAATAAAAATCACAAATCATCAATAACTAGAAATAAAAGTAATAGGTGAAAGACCCCAAAACGATACACAAACAAGGTGGGTTGGGGCAATCAGAATGGATAAGCATAAATGGAAAATCACTACGTTCATTAACTGAAGGATAAGCAGACCGTTTATATTTAGCAAGTTCACAAGCCTCACAACAAAAAATACTTCTAAAACAATTTAGCTAAAAAAGGAAAAAGCCTCTCTAAAACTCCAAAGGAAGGATGCCCTAAACGACAACGCCACTGATGTAGCTGCAAAAGTAAAGGTCCAGTATTGACATGGAGAGCCTGGCCAAACGATGAACGTGAAAGAGAAGAGGTAGACGGAACATCCAATAAGTGCAGTCCACCATACGCACTATCACTGTCAATTGTTTTCCCTGTTACCAGTTCTTGAAAAACACAATGAATGGGAAAAAAAGATTACAGAACAGTTTAATGAACTGGTAAGACGATTAACAGATAAGAGATTAGTAGAAAAATTGGAAACATGAAGAATAGACGAGAGAGAAAGGGTGGAAAATCAATTAATAGAACCTTTGCCAGAAACAGAACATAAAGACCCATTGGCTATTCAAACCTTATCTTTATCAGAACAAGTAGAATAAGAAGAAAACAAGGTGAAAGACCCAGTCATATGATTAGTGGCACCTGAGTCAATAATATAAGGAATTGAAGAAGCAACAGCACTAAGTGCACTAGGAGATATACCTGAGTAAGCAAAGTTAAAGGTGGTAGTGGAGGCTGGGGAAGGAGAGATGTCAACCCGAGCCATCAGACGCCTGAGAGTAGTCAACTCCACCTCAGAGAGAGGGTCAGTCTCACTAGATGTGCTACCAAAGATCTCAGAAAGATGAGCATGGGAGAAAATAAGGCCACTACGACCACTACCACTGCCACTGCCACGTCCCTGAGTAAAACGACCATGTAACTTCCAGTAGTAATCAATAGTATGACAGGCTTTACCACAATGCTCACAACGCAACTAATCACAAGCTATTGAACCACTGTTCTCTCCAGATTTGATAGGCTGTCCTGGCCGAGTGATGGACATGACAGTTAACACTGAGCGCTCCTGACTGGAAGGAAGAATCATAGCATGATGTCAACTCTCTTCCTACTGAACATAAGCATACGCCTGCCTCAAGGTAGGGAACGAATCTCGTCCCAAAATCTAGGTACGGATCAGATCATAGTCAATATAGAGACCAATAAGAAAATCATACACCCGCTCATTTTCTACCATTTTTTGAAAAGCTGCAGCATCAGTAGTACAAATGGCATGAAAATCCTGAATATAATCTATCTCGTTCCACAAACTGGTCAACTCGGCATAATACTGAGCTAGCGACTGATCTTTCTGATCTAACCCACGGAGTTTCTTACTCAATTCATAGAGCTAAGTATCATTCCCTTTCTGGGAACAAGTCTGGACAGCAACGGATCAAATCTTATGTGTAGTATCCAGAAGTAAAAACTGCGACTAATGGAGGGCTGCATAGAATGGAGTAGACATGACATAACAAGGGCATTTTCCTCCGTCCACCGTATGCGAGACGGCCCCACAACTGTTGGCTATGGAGCTTCACCAATGATATACCCAGAGACGCCGCGAGCAACAATGGCTAAACTACAAGCACGAGACCAAATCAAACAGTTACTGCCATCCAACTTAACATGACTGATTTGAAGAGACTGATTATCAGTAGAAGTTCCTGAGCGAATCAATCCAGTGTCCTTATGACCACCAGAAAGTTTTCTAGAATTAGACAGGGTCATGTAAAACCAAGAACAAGTAGGACGAGGCAAACGGAAGCAAGAAACAATGGAACAGGTGAAAATCAAAGTAGAACTGAACCACGAAACTACCAAAGATATTTAAAACACCATACCAGATCGGAGTAAAGTCAGAAAAGAATCAAACAGACTGTTGGAAACCCAAGCAGATGTAGTCATGACCATCAAACAACACTAAAAGGCAGAGGTGAACCAAATAGAGCCTTCAAACACAGTGGTTGAGCCCTTCAAGGACCAAAATAGACCGGAAAAAGTCAAAAAAGTTCAAAAAATGAGAAGTCGTAGGTCGAGCAAACCCTAGCCGACTTCGAAATCAATCAAAACTCAACCATAGGGTTGATGTGATCCTTGTAGAACCTTGGAGAACCCTAATCGGCACCCATGGGAAGGAAAACAACCAACGATCGAAGCAGAAACAATCGCAATCGCGGATTTTTGAAAAAAAGGTGGGTCGGCGCCAAAAACCAAAAAACAAATTCGAAAAAAATATCAAACTTGACAAAAAAAAATTGAAAAAATCATGACATTGATGCTTAGATCCAGTCGATCATCTCTGGAAGGAAAATGTTCTTTTTTTTTTTACAATGTCGAATTCTAAGATGAAAAAAGGAAAAAAGAAAAACGATGAGAAATCTCAATTACATAGGATTTTTCTCTAATACCATGTTAGATTGGTGTATAAACGAAAAACAATTAGAGAGAGTTGAGAGAGAATAGGAGAGAATTATCCTCACGGTAAAAAGAGAGCACCCAAAATTAGGGTTAACTCCCTTATCACTATTATTTATATAATAAGACAAACATACAAAAAATACAATAATAACCCTAACTTAACAATATTTTTGTTCATTGTGTAAAAGGGGTGAGAGAACCCTTGTGTGTTTAACAGTGTAAGCTAGATTCTTGACAAGTGGTAAGAAAGACTCAAAAATAGCAGATCATTTGATGTAGTCTTCATTTTGGTGGTGACTCAATCACAAAAGGTTTAATGCACCTGTAAAGTATTCAGCTATAAGAAATATTGAAGAATTGTGAAAAATTCTCAAGAAGCATCTTGAGGAGTGGACGTAGGCATGGATTGAAGCCAAATCACTATAAATCTCGTGTTTGCACTCTTCTCCTCTCTTTTTCTGATTTTCCTCTATCTGCTATGCTTCTGTATCATTATTCTTTTTCAGATTCATTATTGCATTTTATCATCTAAGTTTGTCTGTTTAATCTATCATAAAAAACTTTTGAAAACGGAATTCAACCCCTCCCTCTTGGGTTGACTATCTGGGTAACAATTGGTATCAGGGCAAGGGCTCTTCCTTGTAATTTACCCGTCTAAGAGCAATCCAATTGCAACCATCATTGGAACCTCTCAAATAGAGGAACAATCCACAAATAGACCTCCCTTATTCAATAAAACAAAGGAATACCAAAATAAAAATCTACATTCCGACTGTATATTACAAGTTATGGAGAGTCATTACCAACGGGCTACAAAAAAACTACTAAGGTAGATAGAACCATCGTACTAAAAAATGAGAACAAATAGAATGACAATGGCATTCAGGAGATCCAAAAGAACTCCAAGGCTATGAATTTGCTCTACTCTGCTTTAGATCTTAATGAATTCAACAGAATATCTACTTGTGAAACTGCTAAAGAGATCAGGTATAGGTTAGAAGTCACCTATGAAGGAACAAGCCAAGTTAAAGAATCCAAAATATGTATGCTCGTTCATAATTATGAACTGTTTAAAATATAACTCAGATGAATCAATTTCTGAAATGTTTATTAGATTCACTGATATCATTAATGCTTTAAAGTCACTTGGTAAAATATGTACTAATATTGAAATGGTAAGAAAGATTCTCACTGATATCATTATGGGTTCGTTATGGCATAGTTTGGAGCCCTGTATTGTCACTACAGTCGAATTTTATGATATGTCCAAAAAGATTTAGAATTCACTTACTGACTCCTTTACGCAGAGTAACGTTTCTCAAGTATATGAACTTTATGAACAAATTTTCAACACTAAACAATCGGTAAGTCTCTCGCTAAATATTATAGCAATATGAAGAGTTTGTGAGATCAACTATTGCAGCATCGCCCTCTCACTACAGATATAGTGCAATAACGACGCCATTGGGAGGACTTTATGGTGGCCTCTCTTATTTTTGGTTTGGACACTGACTTGCAAGAGTTCAAAGATCAGATCCTTGCCATTGAAACTTTACCTACTGCTGTTAATGCATATCCTCGGCTCTTACATTCATTCTTGGGCCACTCGTCCACTATGCAGTGCCCACATCTTCCTAGTTTTGAGGCTTCCGCTTCAGTATCCACTAGTGGCAATTGTAGTAACAATCAGGGTGGTCGCAGCTATTGTTTTTCTAAGGTTGCCTCACATGGTAGTGGTTGTTCCGGTAATCGGAGTGATCGGAAGTGTGATCATTGTGGTGGCACTAATCATACAGAACCATACTGTTGGAAGAAATATGGTAAGCCCAGTTCTAC
Source organism: Heliamphora exappendiculata (assembly GCA_034768845.1). Taxonomy (NCBI): domain Eukaryota; kingdom Viridiplantae; phylum Streptophyta; class Magnoliopsida; order Ericales; family Sarraceniaceae; genus Heliamphora; species Heliamphora exappendiculata. The sequence continues at coordinate 3,279,739 of JAOTRH010000010.1, read as the reverse complement.
TCATCATGTCACTGATGGAACTCTCCAGTATCAACAGCCTATCTCCTCTAGCAGTCCGGATGCATCTTCATCTAGTTCTCATGAAACCCTCACCATCCTGCTTAGTGAGTTGGTTCAGACTTTACGCACTGTGAACCCTTCCACTTTTACTGCTACTTTAGCAAACTCAGGTACCATTGCATGTGCTGGTGTTTCTTCTCCCACCTAGGTCATAGGTTTTGGTGCCACTTCTCATATGTCTAGTAATTCCTCCTTGTTTTCTAATTTGACTCCCACTCACTATCATATTGTCTTAAATGATGACTCGTCTCGTTCAATTAATGGGCGGGATGTACTTCATCTCACCTCATCTTTGTCTTTATCTTCGAGTCTTTTTGTTCTCGATTCCCTTTTAATTTACTATCTGTTAGTTAATTAACTAAAACCTTAAATTGTTCTATAACATTTTCTCCTTCTTGTGTGTTTCAGGATCTCTAGAATCAGAAGATGATTGGTTCGGGGCATGAGAGAGATGGCCTACACTATCTAGATATTGCACCACTATCTCGTTCCCCTGCGTCTGGATTGAGTGCTTCTGTCTCTCCACTTTAGTGGCATCTTCGCCTCTGTCATACCTCATTGGACAAATTGAAGTTAACTATTCCGTCTTTGCCTTCCGTGTCTAGTTTAGAATGTGATGCTTGTCAGTTCGGCAAGCATCATCATAGTTCGTTCCCTCATAGTAATCATAGTGGTGCGTCTGAGTCTTTTGATGTTGTCCACATGGACATTTTGGGTCCCTCTCGAACTCCTATGGTTAATGGATATTTGTATTTTGTTATCTTTGCCGATGATTTTTTGCGTATGACTTGGCTTTCTAGTAAAAAATCAATCCGAGTTACCTTATATTCTTACTAAGTTTTATAATAAAATTGTTACACAATTTGGTTGGCGCATTAAGATTCTTCGATCTGATAATACCTTAGAATATATGCAGTCTATTGTTGCTTCTTTCTGTAATGATCGTGATAGTATTCATCAAATTAGTTGTGCTCATACATTCCAGCAGAATGATGTTGTTGAACGTAAGCATCGTCATTTACTGGATGCTGCACATACCTTGCTTATCCACATGCATGTTCCGAAACAATTTTGAGGTGACGTTCTTAGCGCCTGTTATCTCATAAATCGCATGCCTTCCGTTGTCCTTCTTCAGAAGTATCCCTTTTCTCTCTTATACCCTGCTTCTTCTCCCTTCTTTGTTACTCCTCGTATCTTTGGCTAGGTTGTCTTTGTTCATATACTCGATCCCGGTCTTGACAAGATTTCACCTCATGCTCGTACATGTGTTTTTCTCGGGTACTCTCGGACTCAAAAGGGGTATAGATGCTATCATCCTAAGTTTCGTCGCTACTTTGTCAATGCTAATGTCACCTGCTTTGAGTCCACTTATTTTCTTTCCTCCTTTGGTCATGTGTTATCCTCTGACCTTCTTTCCTGTCGTGAGGGGGAGCCACTGTCTCCGACTTTACCACTTCCTATTTTGTTGCCCTCGTCTCATCTTTTGCAAGTATATCAGCGCTCTCGTGATCGGCTCGTTTCTTTTGACCCGACACCAGCATCTTCGTCAAAGGCCCCTGCTTTAACCCCTTCCTCTAATGATGATGAGTTACCAATTGCCTTACATCAAGGTAAACGTACTTGTATTCAACACCCTATTGCTCAGTATGTTTGCCATACTCGCGTCTCTTCTTGCTTTTTTTCCTTTGCTATTGCCTTGTCTGCTGTTTCTCTTCCCACTTCTCATTAGTAAGCTCTATCTTTATATTACTGAAAGTAAGCTATGGATGAGGAAATGAATGCCCTTCATCAGAATCACACTTGGGAGCTCTTCCACCCAGCAAACAAACTGTTGGTTGTCGATGGGTGTATACCATCAAATACCTTCCAGATGGATCTATTGAACTTCTTAAGGCTCGCCTCGTGGCCAAAGGCTACACTCAAACATATGGCGCTAATTATTTCGAGACATTTTCACTAGTAGCTTGGCTTAATTTTGTCCACATTCTCCTTTTCGTTGCTATTAGTCGTTTTTAGCTTTTATATCAACTTGATATTAAGAACACATTTCTTTACAGTGATCTCCAGGAAAAAGTTTATATGGCTCAACCACCCAACTATGTTGTGCATAGCAGTGAGAATCTTGTATGCCGCTTACGCAAGACTCTATATGGTTTGAAGCAATCTCCTCGGGCCTGGTTTGATCGCTTCAGTTCTGTTGTCCTTGAGTATGGTTTTTGGTATTCGTCATCCGATCACTCGGTCTTTGTTCATCATTTTTTTGCTGGTATTGTTGTGTTAATCGTTTATGTTGATAACATTATTATTTTCGGTGACTACTCTGCTAGTATTGCTGCTTTGAAACAGTATTTGGCTCCACATTTTTATACCAAGGACTTGGACATACTTCGTTACTTTCTTGGGATTGAGATTGCCTGTTCCTCTCACGGCATCTCTTCATCTCAATGCAAGTATGTACTTGATCTTCGCTCTGAGATTGGGTTCCTCGGTACTCGTCTGGTTGATACTCCATGGTTCACACTCAGCATTCTACCACATAAAGACCCTTCATTCCGATTTTTGTGAGAGTATCTTTTATCAGAATTCATTGAGTTTTAAGCTGCATCTAACACTATTAATCAATCATGTTTTGATCCTCAAGCATAAAATAGAAGCTAAAAAGAAACATAAGCACATACTTGAGATAACTCACTCACTTCTTTCATCTTTTGTTCGTATTATTTTTTGGGACGAAACAATCCTAACTACTAATTGTCGCGTATCTTATTAATCGTATACCCACTCCTCTTCTTTCTAGAATCTCTCCTTATGGAAAGTTGTTTGGTCATGCCCCTAATCATTCTTTATTACATGTCTATGGCTCAGTTTGATTTGTCTTTTTGTCAAATGGGTGCGCAATAAACTTAGTGTTCGTTTAGCTCTATGTGTCTTCTTAAAACATGGCCTTCAACAAAAAGCGTATCGGTGTTATGAAACTGTATCAAAAGATTCAAAACTGTTATATCTTCTGCCATGTTGTGTTTCTTAAGTGTCTATCATACCTTACTCTTCCTTTCAAATATACTCTTATCTCAAAAGAGGATTTGATCATTTTTACTCTTTTCGAATGATGCGCTTTCTGAGGAGTTTAGTCATACTCCTTCATGTTCTTGATCTTTCTACTACGTCTTGTCCCTCCATTGGTTCTTCTCTTCCTTTAGTTTACTCTTGCACGCAAGCTCCTCATTCTCAACCCATATCATCCAGTTTTGACACAGTTCCCTCTGCCTCTATGGATTCTAATCATCCTGAATGATGCCAACCTTTGCTTGTTTGTAATTCGCCCATAAGCCTTGGTTTTCCTAGCACCTGTCTTTCATCTCTTATCGTTCTTTTTTTGTATACTATTCAAGCTTATTTTGAGCCTTTGTTCTATAAATAAGCATATATTGATCCAATTGGATCAATGCTATACACAAGATGAATTAATTACTCTTTAAAAGACTTATACTTGGGATTTAATTCCATTGCAAAAATCTCATTAGATGTATTTAGGTTTGTGAAGTTAAAATACATTTTGGTGGTTCTCTAGAGTTGTATAAGGCCAAATTAGTTGCAAAGGGGATTTTTCTCAGGAGTACAAGATTGATTATAGGAAAATATTTGCCCATGTGGCCAAGATGACTAAAGTCTGTGCACTTTATGGTTTGAGGTAGTTTCCTTGTGCTTGGTATGAGTGTTTTCAGTTTACTATTACTCAAATTGGCTTCCACCCTAAAACTCATGATTTGCAATTTTCCTCCGTTGTTGGCATTGTTATTTTGTTATTATATGTGGATGCTATGATAATCACTGGCTCTGGTATTGTTGCACCTCTAAAGTGAAACATTTATCCCATGAGTTTGAGATAAAAGATTTGGATTCATTTTGTTATTTTCTCAATATCGATTACTTATTCCCCAAAGGGTTATGTATTATATATCAAAATATACAAATGAAGTGATTCATAGTGATTCATAGTGCCTACTTCACCTCACTGGTGATAAGATATTTGACATTGTTCCACTCATTATTGTTGACATTGTTCCTCACTTCACTCATTGGGCTGCTTTGTTACACTTTGTACGCTATGCCTGTGGCACTATCTTTATGAGATTATTGTTGTCTTGAACTTCATTCTTGACGCTTATTGGGCTGACATGTGACTTATCACAAGTCCACCAATAACTTTATGTGTTACTTGGCAACTCTCTCATTTTGTGGAATTATAAGAAATATTACTTGTCATATTTCGTAAGTAGAATATCGAGTTACAGCCCATGCTACCGCTGGGATTGTTTGGCTCCAATAGCTACTTTTTTATTTAGGTGTCTCTTCTCATCTTCTACTTCCTTCTTAAGAGGACACTAAACCTCCCAATCAAGTAACTTATCACAAATCCACCAATAACTTTATCTGTCACTTGGAGGTTGTCTCATTTTGTGGAATAGTAAGAAATAATCTATCGTTACTTGTTCTATTTCATAAGCAAAATATCGAGTTATGGCCCATGCTACCGCTAGGATTGTTTGGCTCCAACGGCTACTTTTTTATTTGGGTGTCTTGCTCTCGTCTTCTACTTCTTATTATTGTGACAATAAGAGTACCATCTAAATCGCCCACGACTCAATTTTCCATGAGTGTACATGGCATATAGTGATCGGTTATCATTTCAGTCGTCAACATCTTCAGCTGGGTACAATTGTTCTACCCTTTGTCTCCTCCTTGTACCTTGCAGATTTCTTCATCAAGACTCATATTTCTATTTGTTTTCGGTTCTTACTTGGTAATTTTTTGTAGTTCTCTAGGCTCGCATTATGAGTTTGCGGTAGTGTGTGAGATATTCTTATTTTGATATGATTATTTTGGCTAAAGAGTAGTTTAGTCCTTAAGACAATTAGGGTTTTGCTCTATTTATATTTCGTAGACATCTTTAGAGCTTAGGCCATTTGATTATTTCAATAATATATTACTCACTTTTCCCTATGCGACATTACTTCACATCATGGTTGCCTATGCATTTAGGTTGCAAAGGGTTTCTTAGGTGGCATTTGGTATACGCATTCTTCGCATATAGTTGAATAATGCTTGCAATTGTACCTTTGCCATGATTGTAATAAGATTAATTCTTTGAAAAGAGATGCTAAAGAAAGTTCACTTTGCAACAGGTGTTCCCATAGTCCTTTAAATCATTGTATGATTTTCTTCTCACCATTCTATTGGATCCTTAAATCATGTCTGGAATCTGGATTACTCACCTTGCATTTATATTACTATTATCCTTGCCTAATGTTTACTGTCGTTTTGGTGTAGTAGGGAATATGCCTCGTACATTCTAGTTCTTGTGTTTACCTACTGTCCCTTTCCTCCTAGTGTTTACCTACTCTGTCCCTTTCCCCCTCAATCCTTATATGCTAAGGCAGCAATTTGAGCTTAGCATTCTATTTCTACCCCATACTTGTCCAAAATAGTATCAGGAATCTTGCCTATTTAACTACGTCCGAATGCTGATGTGACGCATCACTGATGAAGACACCAAAGCCAGACTTTTCCCATTTCTCATTGCATTGTAGTTTTGATACAGTGTGTCACTTAAAGGAAATGTCAACCCATTTATTTGACGAATCTTGGTATTCACATTAGCAGTGGGAGGTTTTACACTACCTGTCAGCTGCCTAATGCAACCCCTTCCCTTTTGCAGGCTTAGAACTATATAAGACATTAGGCAAAACAGGGGCTAATAGCCATAGTAGTTTCAGCATTATATATGGTAGCCACTGGATTCAATGAGATATCACGTAGTTCCAACATTCAGATCTTAAAATGATCCAACAAATAAAAGTTAATAATGAGATTTAATAACCTACCAACCAAAAGGATTCAAAAACTTTTGGAGGATTATAGAGGATTGCAAAACCCAGCCTCTCTGGGTAACGTTCCTGCAAGACATGAGCTGTTTCCCGAGTCACCTTCACTGATATGCTTGACATGTTCCACCCTTGAAAATCAACCAACCACACCATCTGCTCCTGATCTGGTTTTAAATCCAATATGGCTCTCTCCATGCAATATACCAAGTATTTGATCTGCATATCTGTTGAGCTCGTATTCTGAGACCATAAAAAAGAATTATCAGAGCCAAACAGTAATAAAAGAAAATAGTAATTCTGCTAGTAATGTAATTTAAAATGCTTGGCATGATATATATACACCTGGACGCCAGGTCTCATAATAAGAACAGCCCTTCCACGCTTGTCGAAGTAGTTAGCTCTGTAAAGTTTGCCGGTCTTAGCTTCATGAGCAACATCTTCCTAAAACACAGAAAGAAAAACAAAGTGACCCAAACATAAATAATATCCATACAACACTTCTGAATCTCATCAGCAAGCATTGTTGGGAACACGGAATCCTTGCACACTAAACAACACCCCTTACCCTGTAATAGAAAAAATCTGATAGTTTTTTAAATAACATACAAGAAAGTGCACAAAATTAAGCAACTATTTTAGCCATGCTTCAAGCTTATGTTTAAAACAACACAGCATTTCTAAAAATTAGTAGCCAAGCTATTTTCCTGTTTGAGTTATGTGATATGATGATTTATTGGATGGCAGCTGGCATGCATGTGAATTAATCAGGTTAAGAACCCTCTAGAAGCAATAGTGACACCATTCAGCCAAGTACCAACAGAATGGCAAAAAGAAAAATAGAGCTCTATGATTATATTCTACACTTCAACACAGGCATTAAATTTACTGTTGGAATAGGCATGAGGCCAAAACCGTAGCTCAGATAGATTATATGTGTTACTTCCAGCTTTGATCTGTACTATACTTAGAGATGAACTTAATCAGTGAAACAAAAAGAAAACAAAAAGCCCAAATGCATACAATCCTTACCCATTTGATTTTATCTGGCTTGTATTCGAGCCTCCATTTCAAGGTTTCTTTCAGCATCTTGCTTGCCTTCTTTGTGTTCCAGTTCCTTGCTATGAGGTACCTTAATATCGATACATCTGAACAAAGCACTGGAAACTTACTCGCGATTGGACCGATCAACTTTCTAATCTCATTGATCTGAGCAAAAAAGGCAATCATTAGTTCACCAAATATTTCTTCTTCCCCAGCACATCTATTCATTATGACATTCCAAAGAGGCTTTCTAATAACAATATGGTTCAAAATCCACATCAGTGGAAAAATGGTTGGGCATGATTATCTTTTCTTTGCGCTCAATTATCAAGAATTAAAGTATTGCTTTGGCATGCCATTGAACCAAAATAGAAACACTCGAGTAAGCATACGCATTTTTAAATGCGTGGATACATAACATACAATTTATTTATGTAAATGGATGAACCTGGAAAATGATCATATGAAAATGGGAGGGTTTAACCCCTGGACCTCTGTGCACCTTTGTTAAACCATTGTGAACATACTGTAATAAACAGAGGCTTATTAATGAATGCCTAATACTTCTTTTATAAGTAAAGTAAATTGTATGTACCCCACTATAAAAATGACAAGGAAGTCAATTCACCCATAGATCTTCATTGATTTTCTTCATTCTTGTTTCATCATTTTCACATGGCTCTCAGCAACCAGCAGCATGTCTGACTGGAAAATCACGTCTAACCAAAACTTTGATTGGAGGGATTAAAACCATTGCATTTGGTTTCAGTCAGTTGATGGGAGATAAGATGGACATTCAAGGAAGAAAGTGAATTCGTACATCAGTGAAAGGAGGAAAAAAAAAAGAAAGAAGAATAAAAAAATATGGGGGCAAAATACAGCAGTAATACACAGATCTTAGTAGTTGGAAGAGAATAACCATCATTATGTAGGGATATAATGCCCATGGCAAAAAGTCAAAAGAAAAAGGCAACCTTCTTGTGGTGAGGAAACCTGGCATCGAATTGGCCAACCTGGTAATCCAAGGAAAGGACTGAACCATGGATTTTATTGGATCAGTTGTCACTCCAAGCTGATTATAAAGAAGACAGGGCCCTAGTTTTCCTCCCTCAAGCCACATAATGGCACTACCACCAAGGAATGGAACCTTTTCATTTCAAATAAAAGACATGGTTAGTGTCATTTTTCACCTTCAAAATTTTCATTTTTTGTTTTCTTTTTCGGTGTCTTCAGAAACCAAACAAATGTAAAGTTCGAAAAAAAGGTCACTGTTTAAGAATGACGTTTATATTTGTTTTAAGAACGAATTTTTATAGAGTTTCTTTAAGATCTTCATAATATTTTTTACAATCACGTGTTTCTAATTCTCTCCTATTATCTTCTAGTGTAGATGATTGTTAGAAAAGTTCAATTTATCATTTATTGGGGCCTCCTGTACACATGGGTTTTTATTTCGATTCCAAACATTCTCTGTTGTTTTTTTTTTCGTTAATCTCTTCCATTCTCACCGAATTCTAAAACCATTAAAAGCCCACCAAAAGGGAACACAAAAGCACCTTTATCTTTTTGTTTCCTCTACCTCCATCAAACACAACACAGAAATGCTCTTGCTTTATACCATTGGCATTCTGCCTATAGACTAAGTTTTTGATGTTTCTAGAATCAACTGATTATTGATAATGTAAAACTTATTATCTTTTCTTGTTTCACAAAATACCACGTAGCCAAATTACCCAAGCAAATTTCAACACTTCTAACTTGAAGAGGATTACCAAACAACTACTCTAATGTTTGAAAACTATAATGGACATCCTTATGTGGCTTACATTCAAATAAAGAGGAGCAATGAAAAACTGTTAAGCAATAGCCAAAAAAGCCAAACAGCTTTCACAGTGTCGTACTGCTCAATACACGATGTGTTTTCTTTTTTTTCGCCACATGAACAATAATGCTGCTAGTACAACATGCATCACTAGCAACTTCTTTCAGGACTCACATAAGCTGAAAAACAGATTGCAAACTGCAAACAGAAAAAGGATGCCTCCAACTCCCCATATCATACTAGCCTAAGCAAATAAGAAGTTTCATGTAGGGCAAACGGCAAACCTCATACCAACAGTTGGATAGGTATGACTTTCTTTTGTTTCTGGCGGGACAGACATATAGATGAGAGGTCATAAGGCTCTTTGGATACCCTTTCTCAAAGCAAATACAGTGCTAATGTTTATCAGGATGAACTATTTCTCCAACTATTTCACGAGGTGCAGCTGAATCCATGTTGTTTGGAAGGGTACCAAAAGTAAATAGATCACAACAATAGATAGAAATTTCAATACGTGAGCACTCATGTTACGAAGAGACCTTTGGCTCAATGGTATGAGCATCATACTCCCAAATGGGAGGTGAGGAATTCAAGTCTTGCTAATAGCACTGTCTGAAAGTGGGTGTGTGTGTGTGCACTGATAGAGCACTCATGTTGGGCACTATGATTGATCACGGACAATAAAGTCGACCATAAGACTGAACTAACTTGTACCTATTTTCCTTGAACTTTTAAAAAAAAATGATTCATTATTAGATAGATATTTGACGTAATACGTGCAAGAATGGAAAGAAAGGTAGTGCAAAGAGATCACAATCCACACAAAGGTCATAGCCTTTAAGCACAAGTTTTCATTAATCAACTCTGATGATTACAATGTCAAGCGCCTTATTTATAAGCAAATAACCTACTATAATAGATAGCAATCTTATAAAATATCCTAATCAATACTATCTAAATCCCACATTAAAGAAATAAGAAAAACCTAATACAATAAGAAAATAGAATATAAAACAATAAAATCTAAAATTGAGCCTTTCTGTCCTCTATGGTCCACATCATTCTCCTCATTTTCCTTAAAGTCCTACACTCAACTATGCCACAGAATTAGATATTTGGAATATGCCAAATGCTCCATTTTCTTTTTAGTCCAAACTAATCTTAGTCGTGAGATTGTTGACAAGATCTACAAAAATTGGTTTGATAAGTCAAATAAAATTGTTAACACAAATAAAATCAATTTGTTCTAACTTGATGATATCTAATGTTGGTGGGCAATTATTAGGATGGGGCAAGTTGAGGACAACCTTATATTCAAGAGACACTTCATTTGACGAAGGCTTTTTCGGCATGGAAATTTCTTGCAATTCAATGGATGGAGGAGGAATAGGAACATTTGACTCATGAGATGGACTCGAAACCAACTTTCCTTGATCAGTTATAAAGCACGGATACTTCAAAATAAGCTTCGAACCTATGCGTATCGAATACGTATCGGATACGAGTATCCACTCATTACGAAAGGGAACGTATCCAATATGCCAAAATAAGTATCTACTAATTTTTTAATTTTTTTGAATTTTGGATACAACTCAGATAAGTGGGGAATACTGGGAGGATACAGCGGGATATGAAGACTCTAATTTTTTTATTTTTTATTTTATTAGGGTATTTTTTGGTTTTGTTTTTAAATTTTTTATATGTTTTACTATGTTAGCTCTAATATGTAATAAAATTGTGATTTATTCTTTTTTGTTGGTTACTTCAACATTTCATCATAATTTCACATTACTTGTTATGTATTGAATACTCGATTGTAACAATAAAATGAGTTACTCATATTTCTGGTTTTATTTTTATAAATAATACAATACTAAAAATCATAGCAATAATATATTTTACAAACATATCATAGCCGTACCTATATCCTACTTTTTTTAATTTTGTCGTATCGTCGTATCCATGTCGTATTGTATTCGTATCCCATATTGATAATCATGCTTCCTAGTTGATCAGGAATGTGCCAGTGGTACTAAATTCATCCATCCATGGATCACCAAGTAACACATGTGAAACATTTATGAGGAGGGCGTCACATCTAATCTCCTCATAGTAATCACCCATCAGAATACGAACCAAACACCTTTGAGGGACTAATTCTTCTAACAATATGGTTCAGTATGATTAGTTTCACCACAATGATCACACTTCCGATCATCCCGATTACCGGTACGACCACCACCACGTGAGCCACCCCTAGAAAAACAACTGCCGCGACCACTCTGACTGGTACTACGACTGCCACTAGTAGAGACTAAAGCTAAAGTCTCGGAACTAGAAAGAGGAGGGCGCGACACAGTGGACGAGTGGCCCAAAGACGAACATAATAGTTGAGAATATGCATTAGCAGCTGTAGGTAAAGTCTCACTGGCAAGAATCTGATTTTTGAACCCCCGCAAGTCAGAGTCCAAACCAGAGAGAAGAGAGGCCACAATAAAGTCCTCTCAATGGCGTTGCTATTGTACCAAATCTGTGGTGAGAGGGCGATGTTGCAACAGTTGATCCCACAAACTTTTCAGATTGCTATAATATTCAGCTAAAGGCTTACCAAACTGCTTAGTGTTCAAAATCTGCTCATAAAGTTCATATACGCGAGAAACATTACTTTGGGTAGAGAAGAAGTCAGCAAGAAAATCCCAAATCTTTTTCGACATATCACAAAACTCAACAATAGTGGCAATATGGGGCTCTAAGCTATGCCACAGCCAACCCATAATAACCGAGTCTATATTTTCCCAATCCCGGAGTTTAGAGTTACCGGTTGCCAGAGGAAGATCGGTAATACAGCTCAACCGTCTCTTCATTTTAAGAAAAACTTTAAATGCATGCGCCCAAACAAAATAATTCAGTCCATTCAAATGCTTAGAGGTAACGTAGCGAGGCAAATCATCATCTTTAAGGACAAAGGATTTTGGCTCAACCATGGTGAATAACAGCTAACAAATATGAAGCCAAAGAGAAATTCAAAGAATAATAGGAAGCAAACCAAGGAAATAAAGAGTACTCCAACCACCAACAAGCTGAAGAACAAACTAGATCCAAGGAAATAATAGCAAGCCAAGCCAAGCAACTAACAAGCTGAAGAGCCAAGCTGTCAGCAAGTTGAAGAACAAAAAAAACACTAAAGAACAGCCCAAGGCAACGCTAGGGTTGTGAACGCATATCTGGACTGCAACTAACCACAAATCCGAAGGTTTCGAACCAAAAAAACTGAGAAACAATCCAAGTCGGCGCCTAGGGTTCGAACCCAGGTCGCAAAGAATAGTCGCACAGTTGCGAAAGAGAACACAGTCGCACAATCACGAAGAAGAATCCAAGTCGTCGACTCGTTGCCTAGGGTTTGCGACCACAGAGCACGAAGAAGAACAGTCGCGCGACAAGGAACAATCGCGCAGTCACGCGAAGAACAGGCGCCGACTTCTTTTTTTTTTTGACAAATCGAAGAATCAAACAGCCTTAGAACACCAAATCAACCCCTATTAGGATCCCTACCAGTATTTTCGGCACCTAGAGAAGAGATTTGGACCATTAAAAACCAGCAACAACCGCGCAATACTCAGATCAGAGACCTAGGGTTTCTGACAGGACAAAACTTCGACGAAATGATTCAGGAGCTCGAAGAACACATCAAACACCATTAAAAAATTCGGTAAAAATCTCCATAATTACCAGAAGCGTGAGACGAAACCTTCAATGTATTCATTGACCATCGGCGTCCATACAATCGACGACGTCACGCTAACGTCATCGTACGGAAGATGACGTCATCACGCCATTGCTATCTCTTGATACGTTTCAAAATGATACGGTAGTTTTGGGGTTGGATCATTACTTTGATATCGAGTTAAAGTGTACAAAAAATAACATTAGGGTTTTTAGAGAAAGAGATGAGAAGACAATAAGAAGAAATTAGGGTAATAGGAACCTAATCAGTCCCATCTCCTTGTCACCTATTTATGTAAAATGAATATACACCACAATGACCAAAATACCCTTAATACAGAAAATAAAGACACTAACAAAATGAGTGTTATTAACCTAAGGCGGTTAATAGGTTACGGGTGGGGCTTAGGCTGAATTTTCATCCTTGTGGCACTTGATACGGATACCGCATTTATTGTACAACCTTTATCAATGACAATTTTATAAATTTATTTGTGCACCTAACAAAGGTATGAAAATTATTGGTACACTTCTACTTCAATCTTTATGAAGGTGGGCTGAATTGGACAAAATGTGTGAGAGATAGTGATTTTTTTTTAAGCATGTGGAGGGATGAGAAGGGGGAGAAAGATACCGCAAAAGGGTTACAACCCTAACACAAATACCACATCCTTTAAAACAACTTTTCGTTAATCAAAATGTGACGATTGCAATGTCAAGCATCTTATTTATACGTAATAACCTACCATAATGGATAACAATATTATCAAAAATATCCTAACCAATACTTATCTAAATCTCTGAAAAATAAATAAACCTAATAATATAACGAAGGTGAATAGAAAATAATAAAATACAATAGTTAATAAAATTCAAAAATTGAGTCTTTCTGTCCTCTATTGCCCAAATCAATGTTTCTATAAGGCTGCAAGCATCATGCAATTTGGCATAAAAGCATTTTCCATTTTTTCGTATAAGCTATACTTTGGAAAACAAGTAAAGATGATAATTCAATCGCTCCCCTTATTCCCTTTATATTGGAATCAAGGAACGAAATCTCATTTAATTTCCATATAAATGACTAAAACAATTGCATTTTTTAGGAGATGACATGAGAAATTAGTGAGCCAAAATTAACCGAAACGCACTAAAACACTACAAAACATTTGAAACAATGAGCTATTTTGAAAAAGAATATACAAGAATTTTCAGAAGAGTTGTATGATGTTAAGAGATCAGAACAAAAGACCAGTTGATAACGATAATCTATCTCAAGGGATTTGCGAGCGCCGGGCAGGGTTCAGAGCTTCAAGCAAATTTTGATTAAAGGAATTATCATTTTTTGGATACGATAGAAATAGAGCTGCAAGCAGGTTTTTGAGGTGCAAGCCAATCCAAATCAAACTAAACCAAATTAAACCATGTGTGCCAATTATTCGGGGTCGGCTACATTAATACTTTTGTGTCATTTTGCTCTATCAAATGTCTATTTCAGTTAGATCCAATAAACTCACTTTCTTACTACAATATCATATATCAATTTAGATCTTCCCATTAACAATGATCTTAGGTCCGAACTATTTTACTCTGTTTTCTCTTAGCTTATCTTCAATTGGTGAGACCCGAACCATTTTACGAATGTTTTCATTCCTAATCTTATTATTTATAGCCTTAACATTCACCTCAACATTTTTATTTTAACAACACTCAGTTTACGAATGTGATGTTTCTTAACAACCCAACATAAAATCCCATATTGCATCGTTGATCTAATAGTTGTCGTCCAACAAAACTTTATTTTTTCAGTTTTGTAGGTATATGTCAGTCGCACAGTTCACCACCACTCCACTTGTGTTGCAAGAAAATTTCAAAAAAGAGTGTTTTTTATGATGGAAATAATTAGTTTTAGGATTTGATGGAAATTCAAAAGAGCAACAAAATTAGAAGAAGTTCATGAGGATGGATGTTAGGCATTTGCAGCTATGAAGGATTATGGAGAGCCTGAGGCTAGTTCAGAAGATTCAGTCGATGCTGATGTTGACAATGCTGAATTTGATTAGGTTGAAGAGTCAGTTTATGACATGGAACGCGTTTGAACAAAGAGGAAGATGATAACCATGGGATGTCACTGAGGACAGTTGTGACACATAAGCTCCACAATGGCATGTGCTGAGATGAGTTTTCTTGCTCTAAACCACCTATTGAGGTATGTGACTCAACTGAGCCCATGTTAAATGATACCTTTGCCGTAAAAAGCCAGAATTTGCACGTCACTGCTATGGAATTTTAGAGCACTAAAGGTCCTAGTGGGTGTTTCAGATTTTGTTCCACATTGTAGAGGTGCCATTGCTGCAAAACATTGTTCTTGGAAAAAAGTCTAAGAAAGATCAGTTAACTGGTAGCGGGCAGATTCCAACTTTCTAAGTGGGAGACACGATCTAATTATGTCCAGTTGTTCTAATCATAAAACTAAAATAATTTTTTGTAAGTTAAATGGGAATGGTGGGAAGTCCTGAATCCAACGGAAGATAGGGTTGAGTGCACTAAGGTGAAAAGAGATGAAAATGACATGCGGTGGTATCAATTTCAAAATTTTGTTTCATTCCTTCATGAAGACGATGGGGTTAATCAAGCAAGTTCCTTGATAAAATATTTGGTTAGACCAGAAAAGAATGCAGAGACAAAAGTGAGGGAGGAAGACGTGTTAGGGTTTGGAGTCCTAGGTAATGCTAGCAATCCCTTAGACAAAACATATTTAAGTTGTAATTATTTTGGAAGTTCAATATGAGGGTTCCTTAACTATGAATACAAGTCTAGGAAAAGGCTAAAATATGCTTTGAGAACAAGAGAAAGAGCCTTATGCTATTGTGCTTAGAAGTGATGAATCTCTAAGCCATTCAACCAGAGTGTTTAGTGTAACTTAAATAATGAAGTTATAGATTATAGCCGAAAAAATGTAATTATAACTTTCAGCAGAAGTTATAATGTGTGTTTGTTGAGTTCCAATCACAAACTAGAAACAAAAACTATAAGCACATTTGTTTGGATGTTCCTAACTTTTTGTTGAGCTAAAAGCTAAAAGTTAAACTCAAACAAATACCCTCAACATCATATTTATCTATTATTCTATTACTTGGTTTTGAGAGGGTGAATCTATTTAGTTCGAATGTTGTGGCGCCCCAAAATCTAAAGGCCCGAAAGACAAAGATTAAGAAAGTGAATAATCGCAATGGCAATGAAAGTGAAAGACGAATAGGAACCATTCATGAATAAAGGACGACGATATGAAACTAAGACCCCTCAAGGTTCAAAGAAATAGAATATTATACAAAAACCAAGAAAGGCTGCTCAAGCGCTAACGGGACCGCTCTAAGGCTGAGAGAGCTTATGGCTAATTCAGAAAAGACCGCTCAGCTATAGAAAGGACCGATCGAGCGGTCGAACTGCTACGCGGGTTCAAAATAGGATTTGAATCTCTAACACCAATGCCCACTAATTGTTCAAGTTGTCGCCTTACCACTCGAGGATGGTCCAAGTCCTAAGAAAGACCTTGCACTTGGAATGAGGAACTCGAGTCCGTAGGATTCAAGTACGAATCATGGCTAAAATCAAAACACAAACATATCATGCTTACTACCATAATTGCAAGAATAATTAGGCTCAAGACCACGCCTCCTTACTTTTTATAGCATCATCTCCTTTACCCTCAATCAAATTAAAACATAATACATACCACACCGAGTTTACTACCATGCTTTGATCATATCATGTGGAATTACATACTAAAGCACAAAAACACTTGTGTAGGCATACAATTTAAACATGTCATCGCATTATGAAAGTAATCATGTTTACCCATATATGCTTCAACACACGTTCCATCAACAAGGTGTCAGTTATACTTTACAAAAATCAATATGGCCTCAATGCTTGACAAGAGGAACCTATGCTAACATCCAAGCATAGCATAATCTTCAACCTCCCGACACCTCATGCCTTGGGATCTGCGTCCAAACCTAAAAATGTTTGGGCAAGCACAGCCCACTAGAGATAATTGACAACAAATAAATATACATGGCATGATAGACTGGGTAGGAAACATATACTTATATACCAAAAACCTAGTTTTGTTTCCATCGATCACTTAGACAAATTAACCTATCCAAGTGCATGTAACAAGTTCAAATAATTTTCTAATTTGAAACCATTTTTAACTCACCCACACATACAAAACACGCATTTCAAAGCCAAGGCCAAACCTAGAATCGCTAACACCTAAAACATTACTCAACACAACGTTCACTTTCCCTATGGATCGTGCCATCCAAACATTCAACTATCCTAAGTGCTAATTGGTTATGCCCCCTTCTTGAGTTTCCAATATGAAAAAAATTGATACATCTCTCGCACAGTTATACAATTTTAAAGCCGATAAGCCAAAATATGACCAGTACTAATCATGGTACCTCTATGCTAGGGTCACTCCCAAATAGAGTCAAAAACCTCAAAATCACACTATTGATTTTAGAGCCATCTGAAAATCACCTTTCAAATTCAATCAAATCCTTAACCCTTGAAATTCAACTTTTTTACCAAATATATACATAACAATCATATACACAAAAAATCACAATGCATTAGACAATAGGTTTATACACATTCAACATTGAATAATTAACTTACAATAAGTAATTTGAGTTCACAATACAAAAATTCCCAAATTATATCATCGTGGTAAAATTGAAAAGCACACATTTCTCCCAAATTTCCACCTATTTCAAATCAAAACCCATAATCATACTTTTGAAAACCATAATCCAACTCTTTATGAATTAGAACCTTAAATCATAAAATCCCCAATCTACATAAACTATGGCAAAAAATAATTTTCTAAATTAATCAAACATTATACATGGGAATTAAAAATCTAACGCCCTAACATGTAGAGGACATAAGTAGCTAAGAATTCCAAACTCAAATAAAGGAAAGAGAAGAGAGAGGAAATGTAGAGATCTCAAACATGGACAAAACAAAAATGTAATTGGTGTAGAACAAAACCCTCAATGCAACAAACTTTCCTTCTTCAACAATTTGACAATCTAAGCTAAAACCCTCAAACCCTAGTGATATAAACTTACACTTGTGGGAGATAGATATATAGATAGAAAGTGTTGGAAGAAATGAATCATCATAGAAAAGCTTTAATTTTTTAGTACAAATGTCCAAGTTTTAGATAATAAAAAAAAGACCCCAACTTAGTTGCTATGTCCTCCAAGCAAGCTACACACGTATTACACTTTGATTCCTGCTTTTGGCATAAGTTTGGAAATGGGTTTTTTTTTTACTCCTGATCTAAATAACAGGTGAACGACATGACTTCTCTTTATCCTTCGTCCAGGTTTACAATCAGCAATATCTTTGGTGAAGGAACGCTCCAATGGCTTACGTTGCATTCTCCCAATAAAGAGACTCAAGTCTGAGTCTCCTTACCTATTGTACCAAAACAATATTTGGTAACTAATGTAAAGTGGCAAGGCATCAATATAGAAACTGGAGTTAAATACCTTAGTTTGCTGCTCGTCAGATAACACAGACTTCTCTACTCCACTACCACGCAACTTTTTGCTAGCCATCTTTTCAAACTCAGATCAAGCTGAATCTCAAGTTGAAATTACTTTAGGGAAGTTACCATCAAGAGTAAACTGCACATTTCAAAAGTAAAAAATATGGTAAGTAAAATACGAACCAACCACAAAAGTAATTCTTTAGATGGCAAAAGATGAGAAGAAATAAACATGTGTAACAACATTGATTGTGCTAGAATCAGTATTGAGTGACACCATGGATAATTAAAAGGGACCATTTTTAAGGTTTTTGATTTAGAAAGCTTACCTTGGAATTCCGGATAAATCAATGACCATCTAATTCATATAACATTTGATATTTGTTAATCATATACACCTATGGGCATGATTGTAGGTTGTTTGAACCATGCAAAACCTAATATTCCATATTGCATTGTTTTTCACCATTCTACTTATTTTTCACACAATAATCAATTTGGATAAAACAATGGCAACACAACAAGGTCATTCTTATCACCGTCTCTCCTCAAGTGGCCCAAGTTCTTGTTAGTAACATATATGCCTAAGGGATATCTCCTATTTTGTTTTGATATTAAAAACACCTACCAAACTCTTTCAAATGTGATATAATGATGCAATGTTGTAAGCGAGACATGTAGGACACCCGCCCCAATACCATGCACATTTAATTTTTCCCCAATATTGCTTTGAAGAGCGAGCCATACAACTTCTTCAAAAGGAAATCTTACATTATAAATATCATATCGATTTCTTATCCAATAAAGACAAGATTAACTCCGCACTGCCCCTGAATGGCGGATTTCAATAATGAAGAGAAGGGTCTAGTTTTCTTTTCATTTGAAAGGGGAATGGATGTATTATTGACAGTCATTTAGGAAGAACCTTGATTATTCAACGACATAAATAGCTGTCCTGTCCGTACAGGTATGTGAGAAAATTGAAAATAATCTTATTTTCCAAGAAACAATCATTAATCTAGGATACCAGAGGAATTCTACTAGCTCATCCTGTTCTTGTGGTAAAACCTTGGTGCAATTAAGTAACAATATCATAACTAAATGATAAAATCACAGGAATCCTAATGGGATGGCTGTCCTCTTAAGGGGAAAAAAATAAAAATGTTGACATCCTATTGTGGGTTATACTGTTAACATCTCCCAAGCTCCTCCCTTTTCCCCACCAAATATAAGAGAATTCTTTCATTGATCCCATTCTCATGCTTCCAGCCTTCAAACCACATCAACTACGTTGTCTTAGGGCCAACCACTTACAGCTCAACCTATTGCTCATTTGGCAATAGTCTCAAAAAAAGAACAAAAAAACAAAACAAAAAACAAAAACATTTCACAGTCAGTAAATACAACAACTGAGTAAGGTCAATAGTAAGTTGGTAACATCAATATCTATAAAAAAAAATTAAAAAAATTTGAAAAGGTACGTATGTATTTTCTTCTCATTTTTCTTAACCTGACCAAAATTCGAAAAAAAAAATAGCAAATGTTCTCGGACGCATAACCACCAATCCAGTCGATTCAGTCGATTATTCTTGAATAATACTACTAATAATAATAATAATGTCCAAACGATGAGCAATATATGTAGATGAAATCAAATTGTCTAAAACCAAACTCTGACCTTCTCGTTGTATCATCGAACACAAGACGAGCCAAACCATGCAATTAATCAATAAAAGAAAAAACTATTAAAAGGACAAATAGTAAATCCACGCAGAAACAACCGCATGCATCAACACACAACAATGATCTTGACGAGAAAAAGAAGATGGAAGAGGGTGATACTTTCATATACATGTATACATATATGTATATAGATATATACCTTTTGATGTAGAGTTGTGTATGGGGGAGGCGCCATGTGATAGAAGTTTATAATAATAATAATAAATAATAATAATGTGGTAAATTCTGTCAATAGATTGAATTTAGGGTTGGACGCTGTTTATGGAAAGGAGTTGAAGGGGAGAGAGTGGGCTTGTGTCATTGTATGGGTGTGGATGATGAGAGAATGAGGAGAGGACACCGATTTTCAGGCTCCGCGAACAAACCATTTCTTTGGTTTCTTTGAATTTTTCTTTTGGTAAATAATTGTTTGACCAATTGTTGGCGGAGTAGCAGAGAATGTTTGTTTAGGACTCTTACGCGGCACAGGCGTGTGCAGCCCTCTTTTCCTTTCTTTTCTTTTCTTTTCTTTTCTCTTCTCTCTTTTTTTTTTTTTTTAAATCCATGTTATCTTATATTTAGACTCTATTTGTTTTAATTTAAAATTAAATATTTTATTTATTATTAATATTTAATTAATAAAAATAATATAAAATATTTTACATCATAAAATTAAAAATAATTTATATAAAAAAGCATAAGCCATTTTTAGTTAGTATCAATAATGGTGCTAATAATAATAAAAATAATAATAATAAAAATAATGATAATAATAATAACAATAATTACACAGAAAAAATCAATTCTATCCCTCAAAAAAGAATTTAAAATTACAATTTTCACAATAAAAATTTCATGCAGTTGTCAAGATAAGAAAGTCAAGAGTTGATATAAAAATAATTAATTTATTTACTTGTACTCTACGTACGTCCAAATCATCAAATAGACAGATAGTTATGCTAGAATTTTGGTTAGGTACGTAACTTGGTTAAGGGACCAAAATAGGTAAAATTAATAACCAACAATATCGGCTGATAAATTTTTTATTAATTCTTATGAGTCTTTTGTTTGAAGTACATATTATTTTGTAATGGAATATTTTTCTTCTAGTACTCTTAACTGCTAATGACAAAATATTTTGAAGTTAAAATTTTAAATTTAATTAGGTATTATTTCAAAATAAAATTTAAATTTAATTACGTATTAAATTTCTATATATTATAACTCCGTTGGATGAATGTATTTTTTGAAATGAATAAATTTAAGATAAATTTTATAAAAATGCAAAAAGATTAATTATTGAAAGTAAAATTATTATTTTAAAGTGAAGAATTTAATAGAAAAAGTAAACACACATTTTAAAATTATTTATGTACCAACAATATAATTTAGAAAATAATTTAATATTTTTGAACTCTAGGCCTGATATATTGTTTTTTTTTTACCTTAAACAGGTTTTTATGGTTCTAATTACATTGACTGGAAAAGAAATTTTAATATCGTCTTAACTGTTGAGGGTTATAAGTTTGTGTTAATTAAATAGGTTTTACCTTAAACGGGTTTTTGTCCACCAATACTTGATGAGAGAATGACCGAACAAAAAATTTGGACTTATCAAAAGTGACAGAAAGCTAATTAGATGGCTCGCTGTTACATTCTGACATTCATGTCAAACGTACTGCAATATCAGCGTCTAACTTGTGGTCCTTCAAAGTTTGTAACTGTTGGAGAACAACCTCGTTCTTAAGATTATTGGGAGAAATCCAACGCCATAATAAAATATATACATGCTCAGTGATCCAGAAAATAAATTTTTATTGACTTTCAACAATTACAATAAGCAGAATTTACAGGAAATGAAATACATAAATTAGCATGAACAGAATATGCAAACCAAGTCCTGCAAACGCAATTTTCTTAAGAATGATTCACCGCCTACCGAGGGTGTTGTAGGTTTTCCACCGGCATCACTCTCACAGGATAAAACGGTTGACACAATCGTTAGAACACCACCAAGGATCAGTTACGAACATACTTCATCTGCCTTTCTCTCTCTTACTCTCACAGCTTTGGAATATGTCTGTATCTCTCCTTTGGTTCTTACCTTGCTGCTGTATTTTTCTCTATGTGCTGAAAATCAGAAAAGCTTAGCTTTATATAGACTTTCTATCATGGAGGAAGTTATAGGAGAATTAATAGTCATTCAATGGTATTGATTCTCAGAATTCATTTGCCAATTGAATTGGCCAATTTAATTGCAAATAAATTCTGATATTGAATTCTGAAATTTCATGGCCAATTGAATTCACAAAATTCCAACAGTAACACCATTCTCTAGTGTTCAACATGTTCTCCCTCACTCTTGGAATAGATCAAAATGCCGTCGATAAAGACGATTACAAATTCATCAAAAAATTCCTTAAAGACTTAGTTCACAAGATCCATGAAAGCAACTAGAGCGTTTGTCACTCCAAATGACATAACCAAAAACTCGTAGTGCCCATACCTCATTCGAAAGGTTATCTTCTCAATGTTCTCCTTCTTCATTTTCAATTGATGGTATCCCGATCGCAAGTCGATCTTGGAGAAAACACATGCTCCTTATAACTAAACAAATAAATCGTTGATTCGATATAAGGGGTATCTATTCTTGATGGTGACCTTATTCAATTCTCGGTAATCTATGCATAATTTCATATTCCCATTCTTTTTCTTCACAAATAACACTGGGGCTCCTCGTAGTGACATGCCAAGTCTAATGACGCCCTTTTTCAATAATTCTTGTAACTAGTCCTTCAACTTTTTCAATTTAGCGGGGGCATATTATATGGAGTTCTAGAAATCAATTGAGTTCCTAGCGCAACTTCTATAGAAAATTCTACTTCTCTATCTATCGGCATTCCAGGCAAGTCTTCAAGGAAGACTTCAGGGTACTCACAAACCACATGGATTTCTGATAATTTTGGGTCTCCAGATATGTCCTTTTTTGCACAACAAAGGTATCCCCGACATCCTTTACTAAGAAGTCTTCGGGCTTGGGCTGCTGATAGAAAGGGTGTATGTGAAGAAACTATCCTTCATTTGAAACAAAAATGCAACGCCCCAACTTTCAAAAATGTTAGGACATATATACATGTATAGTAAGGATTATACTAGCGAATTCATTCATAATTAACTAAAATACTATAATTAAAATTACCAAAATTCCCTCATCATTAACTACAAGATAATACTTAATTATTACAGTTATCCATCTAAATGTTTTAAGAAAGAGACATAAAAGTAACTGAAATTACAACTTAAAAGCGACAAAAGAAGAAGATTAAATATTTATTCAAGCGGATCCAGAATCCTGCGGCTCGTGGTAGTCGCCCTGTTCAGCAAAACCTTATTGACTATGGAGTTCTTCTTCCTCACCTGCAGCTTAACGCCGTGAGCCAAAACTCAAAAGAAAACTCTAAAAAATCCTACTAATCTAACTCATCACGTAATTCAGTTAAATCAACAACCCATTGTAAAAGTTTATCATGCATTTAACAGTTTAAATGGAAATTAAGCAGACTTAGCTGAATTTTTTTATAGAATGTGATCATGAATATTATGCACAGAACCAAACTCGACTCCCGAGTACGACCAACAGAACTGCACGCCGGGAATCCAAAGAGTAGACTTATTGGACAAATTAAACACTAAAGCCATCAACAGACCTCGTTGTGAAAGATAACCACTTCGTCCGGTTATATACCGTAACTATTTTATACAACCACAATAGCGTGGGGTCCAGTGCCCACCATGGGCCTTATCTAGTAGTGCCCACCTTAAGGAATCTTGATGCCTTCACCAGGTTTAACCCAAAGTATAAGGATACAGAGGAAAGTTAGAGACGTATCCCTGGTGTCTAATAGGGCTTCACTCTTCAAAGTTACAAAATTTTACATCGGGGATGCACCTAGGGTGTTTAACTGAAAAATATTCTAAAATCTTACAATTTAGCCACCAGGGACATCCTAAGCCAAGAAATAAAGGTGTAACCGACTCTAAAGCAACATACCCACTAACCATGTTACAGGTACAACTCACAATGCACGAGGTACGACTTGTATGACCCATGATGTTTCAAGTTGTAACTATTACAATACTCATTGTAAAACAAATTCAAGGCATAAAGTACAACCATTTTAAGCACGAGGTGTAACTACTTTTGCATAATGTACAATCATTTTATTGCCATGGTACAATCAATTTGAAGAATACGATACTACCACTATAAAACATAGAGTACAACTATCATTATGCCAAAATACAACTCTCATGATATCTAACCAAATTAAAGCATACTTTAAGTCTAAATGGATACTTTAAAATGATGTACAATTATTTTATGCACATGGTACAATCAATTTGAAACATAAGGTACAACCACTATGAGACATAGGGTACAACTATCATTATGCCAAGATACAACCCTTGTGATGCCTAACCAAATTAAAGCATACTTTAAGTTTAAGTGGATTTCTCAAAATTCAGCATTTTTAACCTAATTAGCAAAGCATGTTTGGGGTACTAAATCAATTTTAAACTTTTTAATTTTTGGATATGGTATAGTTTACGATGTTCCCTAAAACTTTCATGAAGGACACTTAATGAGATTCTTAAGAAAATATTTAAGATTTTGCCCTCCTAAGGAAAAGTGTTAGAACGGCCTTAAAAACTCTGAAATAATGATTTTCAGAACAGAAAATAGATATTATAAAATTTATTTGAGGTAATAATTCAACTCTTTTCTTTCTCAAATTTTTACAGTAGCTCGATCTTGAAGTCTACTAAATATCTTATGAAGAACGTAGTTGGATTTAAGTATTAATAAAATTAGTTTTTGGTCTTATAAAAAGAGAGGATAGATTTGGGTTTAATTCCCTCAACGAGAATAGAAACTTACAAAGGATGTTTGGCTACTCAAAACTCAACAAAACAAGCCCATTTTGGGAGGGTGGTTAGAAAAAATTTATCATCTACAACTTCCGTGAAGAAACACAAGCTTAGATCTCGTTCTAAAATAGGATTTTGCCTATGCAAGGAGTGTTGTATATGTATAATTCTGTGTATCAAGAAATCCTGATGTAGTCTAAATGCCAAAAACTAAATCAAAAAAAATTGAATCATTACAGCTTATTTTTCAATAAGAGACTGAAACTCATCAGAGTTTCTATTTGATTATAAAATCAAAAAATATACATATCTTGCATTTATATTTTTTTAAACTGCGTGGATGGTGTATATTTGTTTTATATATTTCTATTAATTTAATTAATTTAGAAATTTTGGTTTTAATTAAATATTTTGTAAAGAAAAATAAAATTAAGTTTTTTAATTAATTTTTTAATTAAATGAAAAAAATTTAGATATTTTATTTTTTCGCAAAATAACACGTTTAAGTTGATTTTTTTTATTAAATCGAAAATCTTGAAAAAATGTGAAAATTAATTCTAAATTTTAAATTAATTAAATAAAAAATATTTAATCTAAATAAATTATTATTTTTGAAAAATGTGTAACATAAAATAAAATAATTGAATGCCTTTAATCACTATCTTAACTAAAAAATTAAAGAAAAAATTGTGCATTTATCGAATTTTCTTTGTTAAGCATTAAAACATGAGAAGATGGTTTGCCAAACCGAAATATTTGAAATCATGTATACGAAAAGATGTTTTGAATTTTTTTAGATTGTGTAGTTTTTAAAATTAATAAATTTATTTTTAATTAAATGAATTTTTATAACCCTAAAAAGTATTTAAAAATCTAAGTAGGAGAGAAAATTTATTTACAGATAAATTATGTAGTCTCCATCACCAGTTTGTAGGTGATGTAATTAATTCTACGTATTGGCAGTAAGACCTTCTTCCCCATCGGACAGATTAATTGCGGTATCACTAGTACAAACCTCCTTCAGGGATGATTTTAGATAATTGTTAGTATGAATTATTTTTCCATCTAAAAGATTAATTGCGAAACAATTGATTTCGGATTAGGTGGTAGTTAACATTTAACTGTAATAATTAGTATTATTTCTATTTGAGTCACTGCTATTATTTACTAGACTGAAACTATGTCAACTATTTAATTTTACTTGACAGGGTCAGTTGCTTAGATAGTAAAATTAATAGAAATTGATCTGTCTGGACAAACAATGGATAATAGACGTCTTCCCATCGAGGCATGCTATTCACAGGGTACTAGGTTGCTGATAATTTTTTTAATGGTAGAGGGAGCCAAATTAAAATAAATTCAAAATTTTGCTCGTCATAATTAATAGATATTGTAAATTATGTGATTCTGAGGATTAAAATGACTTTTAATTCTCTCGTATCAATACTCAAAGAAAACAAACTAACGAGATCAAACTATGTAGACTGAAAAAGAAATTTAGATATTCTCTTAACTGCTGAAGACTATAAATTTGTATTAACTGAGATTTGTCCATCAGTACTTGATGAGGGGGGGACCAAACAGGAAACTCATGCCCATCAGAAGTGGTAGAAAGCTGATTGGATGGCTTGCTGTTATATTTTGATTTTCATGCCAATATTTTACAGCATCTGTATCAATCTATGCCTAGTGCCTATGACATGATTATGTACCTCAAAGAAATATTTGGGGATCAAAATCGTGCTACTAGGTAGGCAGCCATGAAGTGTCTTATGAATACAAACATGGCTAAAGGCACCCCAGTTAGAGATCATGTTCTAAAGATGTTCAGTCTTCTGAATGAACTGCAGATCCCAAGAGCTGAAATTGAAAGAAAAACTCAGGTTGACAGTTTTACATGGCTAATGGCACCCCAGTCACTGCCTGATAGCTTTAAACAGTTTTATTTGAACTATACAATGAATAAGCTTAGTTTTTCGTTGACAGAACTTTTTAAAGAACTTCAAGCAGCCGAGGGCGTTCTTAGAAAGTATAGTTCTGTGTATGTGGTTGAAAAAAGTTCTTTCTCTATGTCGAAAGGCAAGAAGAAAAAAAAGATTAAGAAACAGGGAGGCACAGGTCTAATAGCAGTTAAGGAACTAAATACTGGTGTGAAAAAGCTGAGAGGCAAGTGCTATCACTGTAACCAGTTTGGGTATTAGAAAAAGCAGTGTCTAATTTTTTTTCAGTAAGTAGAACAAATCATGTAATTTCTGTTCATTGGTGGTTAAAACATATTTAGCGGTGTTATCTACCGGTACCTGGTGTGTAGATACAGGAGCCACTAGTCATGTTTGTAATTCTTTGCAAAGGTTTCAGGAAATCAGGCAGCTCAGTGATGGAAAAATATACTTACATATGGGCAATAATACAAGGGTGGCAGCAGTTGCAGTAGGAGACATCACTCTTAGTTTTAGTAGAGATAGGATTTTATTTCTAAAAAATTATCTTTATGTACCATCAATTTAAAAAAATTTAATTTTTGTTTCTAGTTTATTAAATGAGAATATTCTGTTCATTTTAATGACTCTGTGGTTGTTAAGAAAAATAAATATTTTATTTGTTCTAATACATTGGTGGATGATTTGTATGCTGTATCTCATGTCTCTCCTACACTGTAACTAATTGAATTGAATAACACTTCTAACTTGTCATATAAGAGAAAGTTTCATTCTTTAATGAACAAAATGTTTCTTTGGCACTTACGCCTAGATTATATTAATCTAAAAAAGATAAATAGACTGGTAGAAGATGAATCTTTTTGTTCATTGAAAGTGGAGGCACTTCAAGTTTGTGAATCATGGTTAGAGGGTAAGATGATCAAGAGCCCATTTTCGGCCAAAGGCTATAGAGCTAAAGAACCGTTGAAACTGGTTCATTATGATGTATGTGGTCCTATGACAATCCGGGCTAAAGGTGGCTTTGAGTACTTTGTCAATTTTATTGATGACTACTTAAGGTATGGATACATTTACCTGATGCATTGTAAGTCTGAATGCTTTGAAAAATTCAAAGAATTCAAGGCGGAGAAGCGCCTGGGTAAAAGTATCAAATCACTACGATCCAACTATGGTGGGGTGTACCTCTTTGGAGAGTTTAGGGACTACTTGTCATCGAAAGAGAATATATCTCAGTTGACTGCATCGGGCACTCCGCAGCAAAATGGTGTAGCAGAAAGAATGAATTGGACTCTTATGGAGATGGTATTTATGATGAGTTATTCAGGATTACCCGATTCATTTTGGAGACTTGCATTAGAAACAGCGACTTACATTCTGAACTTGGTACCTTCTAAGTCAGTACCTTCAACTCCCATAAAATTGTGGATCGGGCATAAGCCTAGTTTGAGATATATTCAAATTTGAGGGTGTCTAACACATGTGCTGAAAGAAAACATGGGTAAGTTCGAATCAAGGATAGAAGTCTATTTCTTTATCGGGTATCCCAAGAGAACGTAGGGTGGCCTATTTTCAATCCTAAGGATTAGAATGCCATTGTTAGCACCAATCTGATCGGTATATTTTCTTAGGAGAGTTTTTTGACAAGATCCTAGTAGAACTGAATACCGAACCCTGTAACTATAATGAAACACTTCAGGACAATGATGTAGAACTTTGAAAAATGGCTATGAATTTAGAGATGGAATCTATGTATTTCAATCAGGTCTAAAAACTTATAGAACCACTCAAAGGGATAAAAACCATTGGATGAGAGTGGATCTATAAGCGGAAGAGAGGAGCAGACGAAAAGGTTAAAACCTTCAAAGTTTGGCTTGTTATAAAAGGGTTCACTCAGAAAGGAGGAATCGATTATGAGAAAATATTTTCGTCGGTAGCCATGCTTATGTCTATCTGGATTCTCTTATCCATTACTGCTCATTTTGATTATGAAATTTGGCAAATGGATGTCAAGACAGCTTCCCTTAACGAAAGTCTTAATAAGTGTATCTACATGGTACAACCAGACGATTTCTTAGCAAAGGGCCAAGAGCACATGTTGTGCAAGTTTAAGAGATCCATTTATGGACTTAAGCAGGCATCAAGGTCTTGGAATACTCGATTTGACCAAGTCATAAAGTCTTATCATTTTGATCAGAGTCCAGATGAGTTCTATATGTAAAAGAAGCGCAGTGGTCTTTCTAGTACTTTATGTAGATAATATCTTGGTTATCGAAAATGATGTGACGGTGTTATCTACGGTAAAAATATGATTATCTAGACAATTCAATATGAAGGACTTGGGAGAACCTAGTCACATCCTAGGTATCAAGCTTGTGCGAGATCGAAAACAAATGATGTTGAGCTTATCACAAGCAAAGTATATTGATAATATTTTTGCTCATTTTAGCAGGCATGATTCCAAGAATGGGTTTCTCATTTTCAGGCATGAAATCACTCTATCCAAGGATCAATGTCCTAAGACACCTGATGAGATAGAGAAGATGAAGGCGGTTCCTTTTGCTTCGGTAGTAGGAAGCCTAATGTATGCTATGCTTTGCACTATACCCGACATCTGCTTCGCCGTTAGTATGGTTAGCTGATACCAGTCTAACCAGGACAAGAACATTGGACTGTGGTAAAGAATATAATTAAGTACCTAAAATGGATTAAGGATTATATGTTGCATTACTAGGCAGACAATCTAGTACTTTTAGGGTACACAGACTCAAATTTTCAATTAGATAAAAATTTCTATAAGTGTACCTCAAAATATGTGTTTATCTTATGAGGTAGAGCTGTTAGTTAAAGGAGTATCAAGCAGTCCTGCATTGCTGATTCCACCATGGAGGCCGAGTACGTGGCAACTTTTGAAGCAGTCAAGGAGGCCATTTGGCTCAGGAATTTTCTATTGGATCTAGTTGTGGTATCGTTAGTTCAGTCGGCTATTACAATTTAGTGTGATAATAGCTGAGTAGTTGCAAACTCAAAGAAACCAAGAGTCCACAAGAAAAGAAAGCACCTTGAGCATAAGTATCACCTAATACGAGAAATTGTACAAATGGGTGATGTTGCTGTGATTAAGAATGGATCAGGAGACAACCTTGCAGATCTTTTTACAATGAGCTTACCGGCTAAGAATTTTGATAGTCATGTAGATGGCATATGAGTCACATGTATGGCAGTATATTTTGAGTATAACTGAGAGATTGTTAGGGTTGTATACTGAAAATCATGGGCTTTAATTAGTTTTAGTATTTAATTTTATTTTAATAAAATTAATTTTTTATTTTATGAGAATCTTAATGAGCAATGCATGCAATATCATTAATTTAATGTTATGTATGGATGTCATTTATTCTGTACAGTATTTAATTTGGTGTCTAGAATACGGCTTGTACGCAGAAGACCAGATTATAGGTTCTCGCAAAATATAAATTTTTGTTCATAGTTTAGATAGAAATGGACAAACCATTGGTACGATTGTAGCACAGAATTTTAGTAGGCCTGTTCTGGTTACGGAGGACAGATAATAGCGTTGTCTATTGTTCTAACTCTCTGTGCTAGTACACTTTGTGTGTATTGAATGGGACAACATTGGGGTAATTAATTTTATATTGATTATATAAATTAATTCATACCTCAATGTTATAATGAGAGTGCTTATACTCTTAATTCTAAAATAATTATTAATTTATGTATATTTAATATTCGTTGTTTTGATTTATTAGAGGGTGCGATCTTATATGGGTTTATAGTCCTGGTGAGTTGGATAGTGGTATTAATTATATGGTGAATATTAATTATTGACGGAATCCACGTCTCGATAGTTCGGGATTGACGATACCCTCTTAAGGAAGCTTATAAATTTTGACCGGGGCAAACCCTGTAAGTGAATTTGATAATCCGGCAGTCAGATAAGTTAACTAGAAGGGTTTAAGGAATTTTAAAGATGCCGATTAAATTAAATTGTTATTAATTAAATTTCATTGGCGGGTATTAAGAATCTTAACGTGGGGAGATGAGTTAAGCATTTAATAACAGAAGCTCAATGCAAATTGGTCTTGAGATTATGGCTTAGAGTGCAGTTACAATTCTTTAGTGGTGTGAACTGTAATTTAATATTTTATGAAAATTACAGAAATCGCTACAAGATTTTCATAATTACAGATACCGTTGAGAGATTTGCATAATTGCAAAAATCGTTGGATAGGTATCTGGGTTACACTAAAAGTCTATGTCATAATTACTCCATAGGTCTCTGCTATAACCCTATAAATATGCGGGTAGGTTGAACCATATTCAGAACTCGCCTTTTAAGACTAAGGTTGACCAGGTTTTGCCGGTATCAGTTCTCGAAGGATCGTAACCCACACTTCATTCGGGAATCGCATTAGGAAATACAGTACAAGATTTGACCGAAGCTTCAACTCGGGAATCAAATTCGTAGTTGGAGAACCGACCAAAACGGTATTCATCTAAATTAACTGTGGTGGCACGAATTTTATTTTGATCATTCGACATCAAAATTTTTTATTTGGAATCTATTTTGGCAATTATTCGTCCATTTTTATTTTCAAAAATTGTTTACAAAATCAATGATCATGGCAGTTTGCCTCTAACACATGCTTCGTTGTGTGATCATAAATTCAAGCATCTTCCCTGCTGCGACTTCAAAAGTACACTTTTGCAGGTTCAAGCACATCTTGCACCTTCTTATACATTCGAAGAATAACTCAATGCGGTGATGTGCCCTCCCCTGGTTTTGGACTTTACGATCATGTCATCCACGTATACCTCTACTTCCTTGTGTATCATGCCATGCAGCAATAGGATTGCAGCTTTTTGGTAGGTTGCTCCAGTATTTTTTAGCCTGAACTGCAAGACCTTATAACAATAGGTACCCCAAAGTGTCATGAAGGTAGTCTTTTCTCGGTCTTCCGGGGCCATCAAAATCTGATTATATATTGAGAATCTAACCATAAATGACAAGAGCGCAATCCTTGCATTGTTGTCTACCATCACTTCTATGTGAGGGAGAGAGAAGTCATCCTTGGAACTAACCCTATTAAGATCCCTAAAATCGACACACATTCGGATTATTCCATCTTTCTTTGGCACTAGGATGATGTTAGCAACCCACTTTGGGTACTCTGTGACCATAAAAAATCCAGCGTTCATTTGCTTGGTGACCTCCTCTTTGATATTGAGAGCTCAGTCCAGCCTAATTCTTCTAAGCTTCTGCTTGACAGGTTTGGCATTGAGTTAAATAGCGATTTGGTGTTGTATGATGTTGAGATCTATGCTGGGCATGTCTTCGTAGGACCACGCAAAAATATCTTTAAATTCTTTTAATGAAAAGGTTAATTGTCCATCTTCTCCCAAAGAGAGTGTAGAACCAACCTGAACTAATTGTGGATCTTTTTTATTATTGAGGTTTATTAAAATAGTTTCTTCCATTACAGATTTAGCACACATTTCTTCTTCCTTTTCTATTAAAAGTTTTATTTTTTAGAGGATATCCTCCTCGAATTCTTCATAAAAATAGGGTTACCGCGAGAAACCAAGATGCAAAAAGTTACGGTTGTGCTAACCAAAGTTTGCGACCAGGTTATTTTTGATATCCAGAAGGGTTTTCAACATGCAAAGATCAAAAGAAACTCAAATGAATAGGATATATAGGAGGAAGGCCATAACCCACTTGATTTAGGCTAGATCTTTTATCCTTCATCCCTTACAGCAACACTATTTCTAGAAACAAAATACGTAGAATATCAAAATAAATAACAGAAAACTTAAAACACAATTTTTACGTCATTGACCGCACAAAATATCACAGCCATAGCAACAAGGATGTTGCGGCTATGACAAAAATAGAGAAAAAGATGCAGCTAGAAAAGTATAAATGGAGGCCATTATTTTAGGTTCAACAAAACACACGGCCGTGACAACCAAGAATAATGGTCGCGATGTTTCTAGAACCCTAAAGACTTTTTATGTGTCTAGTGTGCTAGTAAACGTGAAAACGAATTGAGATATATTGTTCTATATAAAACAAAAGGTTACAGATACACTGTCTAATAAAGAAAACTTATACGAGCATGCTTTAATTGAAATAAATGACAAGCGAGTAAATAACCAGTGAAAACCTTAATCACGACACCCCCAAGAGAGAAGATGAGAGTTTATAGAAA
Source organism: Heliamphora exappendiculata (assembly GCA_034768845.1). Classification (NCBI taxonomy): domain Eukaryota; kingdom Viridiplantae; phylum Streptophyta; class Magnoliopsida; order Ericales; family Sarraceniaceae; genus Heliamphora; species Heliamphora exappendiculata. The sequence continues at coordinate 3,246,821 of JAOTRH010000010.1, read as the reverse complement.
TGTCGTGATTTTCTAAGGTTACCTCGTGTATGTATCTGCCTCGAATGTGTCCTTAGATGTGGGAGTTAAATACCGTTAAGAAAATTGTGCTCTAAGGTCTCACCGGTGCAAGAAAAACCAAGAACGAGGCTCGAAATGTATAGTATGCGTATTAGAATATTGGGAGGGAGTCGAAATCGGTAGAGTTTTGGTATCCAGGTTGTATCTCCCCTCATTTCTATGAAAATGGACACCTATGGTATAGGCAAGGTGGGAGCCCAAATGTCCTATGGAATGCTGCCGTATGTCCAAAAAGGTGTCAAAGTGGCAGCCACTTCCTTTATGGTAATAAAAAGGATAGCCGTAACTATTAAAATTCGCGGCCCGGTTTAAAGTTTCAAGAAAGTGGCGGCCATGACAAATGGAAGTCGCGGCCTATTCTAGGATCACAAAAAGGTGGCGACCGCGAGAGTAAGGACACAGCCTACTCTAAGGTTTTGAAAATGGTGGCAGCTGTGAGAATCTGGATGTTACGGTCTGAAGGTTTTTGGTGATTTGTTGGGTTTTGAACCGAATTCCTGACTTTGCTTGCTTAGGAGTATTTTTTAGCACAATTTCCATATTTTCGTCATTAAGGTATATTCGAAGCGGGTGTCTAAAATTCGGCTTGGTCAAATTGGGGTGTCTACAACATAGCAGCTTTTGAAGCAGCCAATGAGACCGTTTAGCTCAGGAACTTCCTACTAGATCTGGATGTGGCGCTTTAAGTACAATCGGCTACTACACTTTATTGTGATAATAGTGGAGCGGTTGCCAACTCGAAAGAATCAAAAACCCACAAGAAAAGAAAGCACATTAAGCGTAAATATCACCTCATACGAGTGATTGTACAAAGGGAAGATGTTATTGTGATCAAGATTATATCAGTAGACAACCTGGCAAAACTTTTTGCAAAAAACTTACCGGCTAAAATTTTTAATAGTCATGTAGAGGGCATGTGAGTCAAATGTATCGCAGTATAATTTTGAGTATAAGTAGGAGATTGTCAGGGTTGTATACTAAAAATCATGAGTTTTGAATTTTAGTATTTAATTTTATTTTCCTAATAAATTAGTTTTTCCAGTTTATGAAAATCTTAATGAACAATATATGCATTTTATTATTTGTTTAATGTCGTGCATGTGTGTCTTTTATTCTACATAGTATTTAATCTAGTGTGTAGAATTTGGCTTACACACAAAAGATCAACTCTCGTAGAATATAGGTTTCGGTTCACAGTCTTCGATAGAATTGAACATACAATTGGTACGACTGTAACACAATATTTTAGTAGATCTGTCTTAATTACGGAGAATAGTAATTGTCTCAGCAATTGTTTCGACTCATTGTACTAATACACTTTGTGTGCATTAAACATGATCAAGTTTGGATAATTAATTTTATACTGACTATATAAATTAATTTACGCCCTATGGTTATTATAAGTGCTTATACTCTTAATCCCAAAATAATTATTAGACAAATATATTTAATATTCATTGTTTTGATTCATTAGAAGGTTCGATCTTTTTTAAGTCTATAATCCCGGTGAATTTGATAACAATATTAATTATATGGTGAATATTAATTATTGATAGAATTTACATCTCGAAATATCGAGATTGATGATACCCCCTTAAGGAAGCTTATAAATTTTGATCGAGTCAAACCCTACGGTGAATTTTTATAATTCAGCAGTCAAATAAGTTAAGTAGACGATCTTAAGAAATTTTGAAGAAGCTGATTAAATATAATTGTTAATAGTTTAATTTAATTGGTAGATATCTGTAATCTTAATGTGATGAGAATAAATAAGCACTTAATAATAGGAGCTCGAGCACTACGATTTTAAAAATAAGGTTGGGAGTAGAATTATAATTCTTTAGTGAAATAAATTATAATTTATATTTTTATAGAATTACTTCTAAGTTGAGGTAGAATTTCATAATTACATTAGAAGCCCATATCTTATTTACTTCACAGGTCCTTGCTATAACCTATTTAAATGGGATCATAAACCCTAACTCCATAATTAATATTATTCAGTCAACTGACAAAGAGGCTAGGGTTTTCATGTTCTCTGAAACTTAAGTCTAGTCGGTACAAGTTTTGAAGAACACGAAGAACGTAACCCACACTTTGATCGAGTTCTAGCATTCGAGAATACAATAAAAGGCCTGTGTTGGAGATTTGACTTATAGTAAAAAATCGCGACAGATTGTTGACTGAAACATATTGCAGTAAACGGTATCAATCCAATCAGATTTCAAATGGTATAGTCCTAAACTAACTTTGAGAGTATTACCTAATTTTATTTTGATTGTTCGATATCAAAATTTTTTAATCTGGAGCATGTTTCGGTGATTGCTCGTCTAGATTGTTTTTAACAAAAATCATAGATATAATTTTAAGATCTTTGTAGTTTGTTCCAAGATCGACGAGTTCTTGTATGGAGATATTATAAAAGTAGAAGATGAGAAGCTGTTTTATTTAGACACTATAAAACGAGCTATAATTATACACCATCTCAAGACTAGGCTGCTGATGTGTGAGAAAGCATTGTTAAAAATGGATGACTGAGAGCACAATAAGGTGCTACTGAATAGAGTTGCCGCAAGTGGACATAGCACTACCTGGGCTTCCCTAAATCTTGTCCCTAATCCTCCTAGGATGATACATGTACCAAAACAAGCAGTGAATCCTGACGAGTTAGGGCAAGCCATGCCCCCATTATCATAGACTCAAATTCTGAGCCATAAGAAGACCCCTTCGAGTCATCTAACTGAGACGTGCTTCCGAACCCTCGGTCAATGGACCTACTAGGGGTAGAGTTAGGATTAGGAACCAGTTGATGTTTTGAGTTTTGGGTTTGGGGTTTGGGTACATGTTGTAATCTCGACTAGAGGGCAATCTTTTTGTTTATCATCTTTGTACAGTTTGTCATCTTTGTACCCAAGTTAAAAATGTTATGTATAGAAATAAGAAACTGCTCTTGTCCACTTTATTTTAGAACTTTTTCTATGTTTGTGAGAATCCAAAAAATTATCTAAAAGTTTTAATATTTGCCTTACCAATCCAATATTAAGATTAGTTATCTTTGATATAGGTCAGTCAATATAATGAACACACATAGAACGACGAGTAGTGGAAACATAGATGACTTTATGACATAGGTTAAGCACAAATGAATGAAATGCGTCGAATGATCTATGAGTTAGCCTAGTTGTGCGAACAAGCCCAATAGCAGTAAAATCTAGCCCCTCTTAATTATAACAAACCACCACCAGTTACACCTCGGGGTCAAGTTTTAAATCCCTTCATACCCAAAATCCAATTAAAGGTCCGAATGTGAGGAAAATCTTAAAAATGAAGCCACCCACGTACAAAGGAGGAATAGACCTGGTCAAAGCCAATGAGTGGGTAGCAACAATGGAAAAGATATTTGGTGTAATAACATGTACCGAAGCATAAAAAGTAAGATTGATAACTTACCAACTCTAAGGTGAGGCCCAAAGGTGGTGGAACATGTAGAAACAAGGAAGGTCGCAAATAGAGTGGGACCAGTTCTTAGTCAGCTTTAGGGAGAAGTATTTCCCTCTGTCCCTAAGAGATGCAAAGTGCACAGAATTCCAACAGCTCAAATAAAGAGGAGAAAACAAAAAACCTACATGTCTCACATGCGAAAAGATTCATTCAGGGGCCTACTGGAGAACGACCAGTAGATGTTTCAATTGCGGTGCTGAGGGACACATAAAAAAAACTACCCAAGACTTTTGACAACTAACAAGGGGCGAGGAAATCAAAATTAGGGAACTAGAGGTGCAAGAAACCCACTGTTTGAAATACGAAGGAACAACAATAATGGCCAAAGACAAGGAAGAATGCTTGTTCTAGCCCTAGGAGATCCTCAAAACAGTGAAGAAAAAGTCGCTAGTAACATCTCTACCTATTCTTTATCTGCTTATGTGCTATTCGATTCTGGCTTGACATAGTCTTTCATATCATCTAGTTTTGCCTAAAGTTGATAAGAACTATAGAACCCTTGGAATATGAACGGTTAGTATCCCAACCTGTAAGTAAGGGAGTAGTTTGTTCTACGGTGTATAAAGACTACGAAGTGACCTTTGATGAGGTCTGTTTATTAGCCGCCTTGATTCCCATCAACATGGCACATTTTGACGTTATCCTTGGCATGGATTGGCTTAATTTAAATCATGCCACTATCGTATGCTTCAAAGCGTGTCGACTTTCATAGCCCTCAGAAAAAAAAAATTTGTTTAAGAGGAAGGAGAGTTTCCTCACGTATACCCTTTTTATCAGCAACTCGAGCCCGAAGACACCTTAGGAAAGGATGTGGGGGATACCTCTGTTGTGTAATAAAGTGTTAGGGTTGGTATACTAAAAATCATGCTTGTAGTATTTAATTTTATTTTTAATAAAATTATTTTTCTATTTAATGAGAATTTTTATGAGCAATGTATGTATATCATTTCTTTGTTATGCATGGATGTCCAATATTCTGTATAATATTTAATCTGGTGTGTAGAGTACGATTTACACACAGAAGATCAGATTTTAGGTTTTTACAAAATATAAGTTTTATGTTCACAGTTTATATGGAAATGGGCATACCATCGGTACGACTGTGGCACAGAATTTTAGTAGACCTGTCTTGGTTACGGGGAACAGATAATAGCGTTGTCTATTGTTCCGACTCTCTGTGCCAGTACACTTTTTGTGTATCGAATGGGACATTTAGGGTAATTAATTTAGTACGGACTATTGACTATATAAATTAATTCACACCCTAAGGTTATTATGAATAGTGCTTATCTCTTAATCCTGAATAATTATTGATTTGTATATATTTAATATTCGCTGTTTTGATTCATTAGAGGGTGTGATCTTATATGGGTCTATATTTTCGATGAGTTGGATAGCGGTATTATTTAAATGGCAAATATTAACTATTGACGGAATCTACGTCCCGAATGATCAGGATTGACAATACTCCCTTAAGGATGCTTATAAGTTTTGACCGGGCCAAACCTTACAGGATTTAATTATCCGACGGTCAAATAAGTTAAGTAGAAGGGTTAAAAGAATATCGAGATGCCGATTAAATTAAATTATCAGTAATTAAATTTAATTAGTGAGTATCGAGAATCTTAACGTAGGGAGAAATTGTAAGTATTTAATAACAGGAGCTCAATGTAAGAAGGTCTTAAGATTATGGGTTAGAGTGCAATTAAAGTTCTTTAGTGGTGTGAACTGTAATTCGGTGTTTTATGAAAATTATAGAAATCGCTGTATGTCTTTTCATAATTGCAGAAACCTCTAGTAGGTGTCTGTGTTCTACTGGAAGTCTAACTCATAATTACTCTCCAGGTCTCTATTGTAACCCTATATATATGCGAGTAGGTTGAACCAATTTTTGATGATTTTTATGTCATTATTATGATATTATTTTTGTCTCTCGAGACTTAAATATATCAGGGTTCTGCCAGTACGAGTTCTCAGAGGAACGTATCCCACACTACGTTCGAGGATCGCATACGAAAATACGGTAGAAAGATCTGACTGGAGTTTCAACTCGGAATCAAGTCGTAGTTAAAGATTAGATCGACAAGAGGTATTCTTCTAAATTAACTTTAGTTGCACGGGTTTATTTTTGATCGTTCGACGTCAAAATTTTTATCTGGAGTCTATTTCAGCGTTTGCCCGTCTAGTTAATTTATTACTGAAAATTATTTTCAAAAATAATGATCTTGACAATATTGCCTCCAACAAATTGGTATCAGAGCCGTTTTATTTTTTGTTTACGGTTATCGGGGCCGGGTAAATTTAGAACTGTACTAACTTTATTTAGCTGCAAATAATTTTTTTTTATTACTTTGCATTTTTTTTTTCTCCAAAATTTTTTTCTGGTTAAATAAAAAAAACAAAAAAAAGGGGGCCTAGCGCCGCAGCATAAAGCCGCCGGTGCCAACAAAGCATCCCAGGCTGTTTCCAAGGGTGCACAGTAGTCTTTCAAGCCAAGCAACCAATTAGACTAAGCGCTAGATCCAAAAAGTTTGGCCAACAGACGCAGCAGTAACGCCTTCAAGCAGACTGTTGTGGCACCAATTTTTATTTTCCCAAGCCGGCCAATAGCAACGCCAAACGCCAAATCGGTAAAAAAGGCTGTGATCAAGTTGATCAGTGATATCCAAACAGTAGAGGTGCTGTTTTGGTTTTCCCTCCCAGGCTATTTTTAGCACAGCAGTGTAATTCCAAGCGGCGCCATCAAGGCTGTTTCGGTGCAATGGGCTGTTTGGTTGGCTTAGAATTCTTGATAAAGATAGAATTAAATAATCCTGATGCTATCAGGATACAAGAGGCTTATACAGAACAGGATACTGAAACTCTTTAGAGTTTTAGATGGATCATAAAACTGGGATTTATATTTATTTTGCATTTAATTTTTTTTATATTAACTGCGTGGATGATAATTATTAGTTTTATTTATCCTGTTAATTTAATTAATTCAAAAATTCAGTTTTAATTAAAATATTTTGTAATAAAAAATAAAATT
>JAOTRH010000010.1:3227154-3240129 GCA_034768845.1 Heliamphora exappendiculata | reverse complement strand
TATAGTGTTGCCTTAAAAAGAGAAAAAAAAAAAGAGAAGAAAATTAAATAAAATAATTTATTATATCAAAAATAAATCTCATTAAAAGTTTTGTCTTAAGTAACAAATCTGTTTCCAAATTAACCCAATTCAGATTTACAAACTTGAAATGATCTCTGGCATTTCACAAAGGTAAATATATCTGGGACTAGAAGAAACCTAAAGCAAACTCAACCAATTAAGGGCAATTCCCATCATAAGATTGATATAGGTGTGCTGTTGAGGAAGGTGAAAGGAAAATTTTAAACTAATTCTTTTGGATAGTGAATTTTTTAAACTTATTATTAATTTACTAATCATTAAAATCAAGTGATATTTTTTAACAATTTTAACCCCCAATTTACACCGTTTAGTAAGTTTAAAAATTATAAAACTTTGAAATTATTTTCTTAAAATTTGTTTTTAAAAAATAAAGAATCTATTGGAATTTTTTTTTAAAACAAAATCACATTTAACATGCCTAGCAAAAAATCAACTAAAAATAATGATAGTTATTTAATAATAATATAATTAAATATTTTTAACAATAATATTTACATTGCATACTTATTAAGATAAAATATTCACAACATATGTAAAGTATTCACAACATATGTAAATATAAATATGTATATAAGATTTAAATTCGTCGTATGCAAGAACACGATAAGTAATATTTACTATAGGCAAGCTAAGTTAGATTGATGACAAGTTAAAAAACATATATAACTCACAATCAATTCAATTTTTTTTTTACTCAATTCACCAAATTCAGACCATTCATTTACATGAATCACACAAGTTGAGTTGACCTAGATTGATAAATTATTTTGAGTTGGATTGACAAATATGGGTGTCAAAAAGCCGTTTGTACAATCAAAAACCAACTTGATTGGCTGACTTTGAGTGATCTCGAACAAAGATAAGAACCGAACTCCTATTTACTAAACTCATTGGTACAGTTGTCCTCCTTACTGGCCACACAGGGTCTAAGCCAATGCTGATCAATGGAGTTGTACGTCTTTTGAGTGCTGAATCCTTCAGCCCTAACTTCTGGAAGAGGTCGTAGTACATGATGTCTACCGAACCTCCTTGGTCTACCAAAATTCTCATCACGTCATAGTTGGCAATGTGTAGAGTCAATACCAGGGTGTCATTGTGGGGATGCTGCACTCCCATAAGGTCATTATCCGAAAAGATAACCCCTTGCATCTGGCTCTAGCTTAAGCTTTCTTCAGTTCTTTGACACTTACCTTTATCCACCTTCATTGTGTAGGCTAGGGTTCTGGTTTGATGCCGAACAACTGCTCACGTAAGAGGTTCTATAGTTCCATGGATCATCTTTATCACTCTAAGAAGGGCATCCCTCTATTCGGGTCTTCTATCATGTGCTTGTAGCCTCTCTTCCCGAACAGTTCTCTCGTTATCAATGAATTCCATAAGGTGTCCTAATCGGACCAGATCTTCCAAGTGCTTCTTGAATGTTCGGCATTCCCCTGTTAGGTGACTATGATCCTGATGATAATGGCACTTCTTCTTCGGGTCCCTTCTGTTCGGATTACCGATCAACTTGAGTGGCCACTAAAAGAAAGGGTTGTCTTTAATCTGGTCAAGGAGCTTGTAAGGGCTGTTTGAACACCATTTGTAGGGCTCGGTAGGCCCTCGATTCCTTCTTCTCTTGAGAGTCCTTCTTTGGCTTCTGGTCCTTCTGTTCCCCGTCCTTCCTCTATAGCTGCTTAACAGAGGCCACGCTCCATTCGGCTTGGCTTATGTCTTCTTTAATCTTGGCATGTTGCTCGATTTTCACCATTAACTCAGACATGCTGGCTACGGCTTTCTTGGTAAGGAATTGCCTAAGATGACTCTGAGGGGGCAATCCGAGCTTGAACGACACCACCGCTAATTGTTCACTGCAATCTTCTATCTCATTGTATACTTTCCAGTAACGTCGAGTATAACCCCAAATAGTTTCACATTCATTCTTCCGAAGAGAAAGTAGCATGTCAAAGCTCTTAGGTTGCCTACTGTTATTAATGAACCGAGCAGTGAAGGATTCAGTCAATTACTGCCAGTTGACCACCGAACGAGGTGCCAGCTTATGAAACCAACTGAGGAAAGTTTCCCCCAAGCTGGAGGGAAACATACGATAAAGGAGCGCATCATTCCTACTCTATAGTGCCATAGTTTATCTATACTAGCGGATATGACTCACTGGATCCGTCTTGCCATCATATAATTCAAACTTTTTTGGGGAGAACTTATGCGGTGGATCTGCATTCTCGATCATTTCGACCAATAGTGAGACTGAGAATTGTTCAAGGGCCTTCCTTGCTACATCTTGGGTTGTTCGGCCACCGACCTGCTGCATCCTGGAATCCATCCTCTTCTCCAGCCATAATCGAAGATCCTGGTTAGGGTCTTGTTCGAGCCTAACTCCCTTTTGAGGGGCTAGTCGAGTAGATTTAGCCCAAGTGGTCTATGTTTGCCAAACACTTCTTTGGCTTTCTTTGGGCGCCTAGTGTCTTTGTCTTTGAGGGTGGTTTTAGCTATAAGATTTTGGGCTCTACTCGAATTCCTCTTGTTTGGGGCTATCTCTTTGCCTCACGCGAGAATCTTTCTAAGCCTCATGTCTTTGAATCCTTTGCCTGAGTTCCTCAAATTTTCTATCATGTCGCATCATCCTTTCTTTAAGATCGTCGATGATCTTATCTCGTCGAACCAATCTCTCTTCCATCCTCTCTCCTTCCCTATAAAAAGGGTGGAGAGGGCCATTCTCCTCTAGAGCTCGCAGTGGAGTAACATAACCTTCTCCCATCATGTGAGACATCGTCCATGCACCTTCGGACCTTATGGGGCCTCTAGTTGCCCTAGGTCATTTTGGCATCACTGGTATTGATCTTTGGGAGACATCTTCTTGCCTCCTAGCCTAACTTCCAACAACTTCAGTAGGGGTTTGACTTATGATTCCTTGGTTCAAAATCATCGATACTCACAGACGGCACCAAATTGTGTGTCAAAAAATTGTTGGCACAATCAAAAACCAATTTGATTGGTTGACTTTGAGTGATCCCGAACAAATATAAGAACTGAACTATTATTTGCCGAACTCACTGGTAGGTGTTTATATTGTTCCCGAACTCCTGCAGGCAAGAACACCGTCAACGCTTTCCAGTCTGATTTGACGAGAAAATACTTAGACGTTCAAGTTAAATTTCTTTTTTAGAAGTTTCTAAACAAAATTTGGGTCTAAAATTGCGTACTTGGGGCTTGGAGTGCTTTCCTTTTACGTAAGAGTTGAACCTAAGGTAATTGAGTCCTTTTGGGACTCTACCACATTTCTCTTATCTCAAATATGTTGCTTTATCTCTAAGTAATTCTGATTGTTTTAAGAAATTCTAACTCTTATTTCCCGAATTACCATTTTGGGGAAGGAGTCCTCATGGGTAACTTTTTTGTCATGGGCCCATTAAATAGAACGGGCTCATCATGGGCTCCTTTTTCTTTTTTTTTTGTAATGGCCAAACTTCCTTGTAAGTTGACCAACATGTTCGGGTTGAATTGATTATGACAGCCCTATTGTGTCATGTGGCCTAGATACTTCTCGCTATGAGTTCGGCCTTAACCCCATTATTTAATCCACCTTCAACAAATCATTTGTACACCCGACAATTCCAATGAACCAGATGGCAAAGCCCTTGGCTAGAGGCTTCCTTCAAAAATTAAACAGCATCGCTTTGAACAGATTTAGCAAAAGCACCAGCGATTCAACAAATAGAGAAAATTGAATGGTCTTTTAGGTAAGATAATATAATATATTACACTCATATTTATTTCAAGTAGAATTAGATAACGTAAAATAAAATTATATTTGTTATTTTTTAAAACTAACTTTGTAGTAGAAAAGTAATAAAAAAACATATTTTTATTTTTTTAAAAATAGGCTAATAAGTTAATTTTTTTAAAATTAAGTTAAAAAAATCAATAAGTTAAATTTTATGTTATTTATTAACTTTTTTAACTTTTTATTATATTTTTTAAAAATCTATTAAATTCACTCATTGGAACCATTTTTAAATATATAATTTATAATTAAAAAAAATCTCCATAACCAAGGGAAATCAGCTCTCCAAACATGATTTTTTTCATCTTTTTCGTCTCCGGTGAAGAACTAGGCGCGATCTCCGGTGAAGTACTGGGCAACTACTAGCAGAACAAACCAGTAGACTGAAAAAGAGAGGAACAGAAGAATGACAATGAAGAATAGTGGGCAGCAGCACAGCCAAGGATGGCGTGCGAGGGCACAGGCGAGAGTGGAGGGCGGCGGTGATGATGAGTGTGGAGGGTGGCAGCAATGGCATATGGTCGCAATGGCGACTGAGTTGGCGTTGATCAACTTCGCAAAAAGGGTTTTGACTGGAGGCTGTCGATTGAGTTGGTGGACACAACTGGGGCTGCTAAAATCTGCAAACAACAATTGCAGAGAAGCCGAGTAATATCAAAATCATCTCAGCAGAGTTTTCACAATCTCCCGCAATAAGGGATTCACAAGTCACCAGCCTAGCTAATCGGCCCCAACAATTGCAAGAGAAACACTGGTTTGTTAAGCCCGCGCATCTTTACAAAGCAAACCCATCGGCCCAAAACCCTTGAAAACAGGGCGTAATAAGTATTGCGGGAAAACCTTTCAAAGGGTGTCTTCCTTAACCACAGTAAATGAATTATCACCACTAAAATAAACTGATCAACCCGCTCGCTCTATTAAAAAGATCAGCAGAGATATGAAGGAAGCTTAATTAACTAAACAGGAGTTCTACACCACATAACGGTTCCATGTTATAATCTGGGATGATAGTGTACATTGACAAGCTACTAGCCAAAAGCCAAAAAACAGAAGTTTTCTGAGAACACATGCTGCAACAAAACAGGGAATTTGGTTTTCTAGCACACCTGTGGCGTCATACAGCTTCAGAGAATGCATTAAGAACAGAAGCCAAGCATGTCACTCTAAAGCACCGTACTTTCTTAACAAAAACTGCAGATAAAATCAAGAATGAAAAGGGTTATTCAACAGCAATAATAGACAATAATTTTATCAAGCTGAAATTCTAGCTCTAGTAGCCTGATTCTCTGTCATAAAGCAATATCAAGACACTGAAATAAAGATCCATCTATTATGGTTAAATTAATTATTTTTGGTACCTATTCCATTTTCTGATAAATATTGTTGCAGAAAAGTTAGAAATATTCCATATTAACAAATTATGCCCAAAACAAATATATATAATATGAATTTGCAGATAACAAAATCTCAGCAGCTGCAAAATCTAGGGCCCTCGAGGTTCTCAAGTAAATTTAAAGATTTCTGGATGTTTGTTATGATTCTGTACTGCATTGACTAAATATGAGACTCTCCATGTGGGCACCCTCCACTTGTAAGGTGGTTTTCAAGATTTTCTATCAAAAAAGTTTGTAGCATTTGGTATCAAAGCAGCCACCATGGCAAGTATGGATTGGACGGAGCCTATTCAAGTATGGGATTGAATAAGTTGCTCCTCCTTAGTCGTAGTCATGGAGGAGGCAACCTATAAGCTAGACTAAGTTGTCATCGAATACTAATAGATGAGTGAAACCGCAAAAAGAAAATAGTTACCATTGGATCAGTGTCGATAGAGTGAGCCGCCAAGACGTCGGCTACTGAATGTCGCAATTATTATGATCCCATTACATCGACTAAATAAGAGACTATTGTGTATACAAGCCATTGGGCACTCTCCCCTTCTAAAAGTTTGTAACATGGTGTTCTAAGACTCGACTTTAAATGAAATGGAGATTCCACAAGTTTGGGTGGTAGCAGTCACAAAAATGAAGATATCTTAGCAGTACTTAGTTTTGGCATTTTATTTTTGTTCTATTTTTTGTTTTCTTTTGGGTTCATGTGATCAAGGTAAGCAAAAGGCCCCACACAATTGCTTAAAACTAGTAACTTAGATCCAGATAAGGCCTGCTGGTATGAGTTATCGTAGTTGAGGTCATAACTGATTATGGTATATCCAATCAAGATCTGGAGTCTTTAGGGAGATATATGAAAGAAAAAAGAAAAAGACAAGCACAGTGCCCAAAACTACAATGAAGAAGGAGAAGAACGAAAGAGAGATGGAGATAGGGAGAGATGGAAGTCTTGATTTGGTAGAGCACACATAATCCGATGTTTATTAAGTTTTTATCTCTATTCTATTCACACACAAAATAAAAGAATTTTATAATATATTTAAACAAGGGAAGACCAATGTTGTTACAATTAGTAATGCCTTTCTCACCACAACGTTTTAGAAATGGAGTCAAACTTCCTTGTGTAAACTTTTATAAATAACCACCAGTTGTCCACAACACGGTGAATATGACCATACACCTACCTCGACCTCCTTACCCCACAAAAGAGATGCCTTGGAAAAAAAAATGAAAAAGAAAAAGACACAACTATTCTAATACAAATATAAAAAACACAAAATACTTGCAATCTACATTATGTCAACTTGTATACATGCTTTGAGTATCATTTCATGTCTAAGTGTCAGGGTTCTTTGAACCCGAAATCTTCGATTATGGTGACCTGACCTAAATTGTGCAAATGATAAGTTTTAGTACAGGATATGTCTTGCACATTTAAATATATTATATTTTTTCCACAATATTGTGAAGAGTTTCATTATGAGGATGCACTTATATATTTCTTCAACTAAAAGGAAATGTCGCAAGAATAGTAATTTAGTCTCTCAAGGTGGAAGAAGAAGACAAAAACGTTCTAGCAATTCTAGCAAATACGAGCTACTACTTATTTTACAATTACACATGAAGGATCTGAATAACCAAGTTGGATATGTATCTGATAGGTGCGTCGCTCGGGTTCCACACTCCCTTATCCCTACCCTTTCAGGTACATTTTGCTAACAAAGAAATCCAAAAAAAAAAAAAAACATGTAAGACAATTGGCAATAAGTTTAATCAACCACCACCAAAAGCAATGGTAACATTTTCCATGGTGAAAATAAATCATCAAAACACATCAAGACAACGAGAAGGGCGTTTTGCTTGTCCTAATTCAAGCAATCAAATGAAGGGTTCTCCCTACATCCTACAAGTCAGTTCATCGAATCATCAGAATAAACCTTTATTCCATCACTTGTGAATTCTCAATCAAAATTACTAATAAACTATATAATAGCCAGATTGCAAATGCTAGTACAAGTCATGCAAAAGCCATGGAGAAAGCATTTTTTTTCCACTTGCAAAAACCATTTTACAGACCGCATGAAATGAACTTATGTCCTGCCGACTTGGTATTTGATAAACATGAGCTTCGGGGCATTTAGGTAAGATAGGAGTCAATGCTCATGCTTCGCATTCCTTTTAAGACCACCTTCACAATAGACTAAATGAGTAACGTGCTCAAAATTGATGTTTCTTGGACATGGGACAAATAGATAAATTTTAATTCGAATGGATTCAACAAAACCCTAGGCACTCCATCACTAAAATCAAATTACAAACGAATAAGATCTTGTTAAGATTGAAAGAAATAAGCACTTTAATATGTGGATGGCAGGTATTGAAACAGCTCAGAACAGTCACATTTCTATATCTTCAATCCAGTTTTCCTTATTTTGGTTTAATTTTTCTACTCCTTTTTTTTGCATGGGGGGATAGGGGGTTGGCAAAGTTTCATTGCTAAACCTACATGACTTTATCACAGAAAGGATTGTGAATTAAAAAAAAACAAAACAAAATCAGTACCACCGCTTTCTGTTTGAGATCCATCTTTGAGACTTTGTGAACTCTTACTTTATCTCATTTATAAAAAACTGTACTATGCACAGTTCGGTTAAATTTGTAAGCATGAAAATAATTAAACTCGAAAAACAAACAAAGAAATATAAAGATATGCAAGAAGAAGATTTCTAACCTTCACTGCAACCCATTGCAACCCATTAATAAAAATAACCTCTGCACTTGTACGACCCGCACAGGCATTTTTTCCTCCTTGGCTCTGCTTTGCCAGATTGAACTTTCCCATAATCATATGTCAACTCTTTCATAGGAGGAATGTGATTGATAGCAAAAAATGCAATATGGAGATAAGATTCCTCTCGCAAAACAGGCTGCCAATAGACAGTTGGATTGCAACTATGGTTCATAAATCGTGCGACATTCCCACCATTTTTTGCACTAACAACAAGGGGAAAAGGGATTTTTGGAGAGTCGTCTGAATTTCCAGGCATAATCTCTAGTGGTTCACAGATTCGAGTTGCATCAAAAATATAGTTATCTTCATTCTCACTCCCATATTCCTCTTCCAAGGATTTATCAATGACTTCTCCAGCATACTCACAAATAAAAGTTCCTGAGCGGATAGGATCCCAAGACCTTAGTCCCCAACCTTTATCCTTCGTTCTAAACACCTCAAGACGAATTTTCAAACCTGCTTGGGATATCCGATTCCGGCAGTTGGGAGGACATAAGCAGGAAGGACCACACTCATGTATTAAGGATTTATAACTCAGAAGAACCCCAACTGAAGTATACGGGAGAGCTCCCCCATTTTTCTGATTGCAAGGGCAGTTGTGGTCACCGGGTTGACATCCACCCCGACAATTGCAGCTCAATGAAGGCTGTGATGAATCAACTGGCTTCGGGTACTTGAGAGTGGGAAAGTATGTGAAATAAGCAGGCCCCTTTTCATGATCTACATCATTTACAAGAGAAACTGGTAAACTTTCCGCCCCAGAAGTAAGGTCAGGCAAGATAACCCCGGCCCTTGAAGTAATTCCATCCTTCCAATGCTGAATCGATTTCCACATGGTAAATGCCTCAGGCTGGCCAGGATTTCTAACCAACTTATACTTGAAAACGTTGCAACCTGACTTCCCCTTCTCCACCCATGACTCCTGGATTTTATAAAGGCCATCATAAAGGTACACTTTCCCAGTCGGATTTGTCTCATCCTTCATACCTCGAATAACTCTTACCTCATTACCCCGATGTAAACTCTTCTCCAAAGCTAGATTACCCCTTTCAAGTTTCTGATCCATCATATGTTTATCTTTCCTGAGAACCCCACCTTGGCCACTATAAATTAAAACATCCCCATCGTCAACAGTATCCTCATATGACCCAGAAGAAACGATGCTTACAGCCACAGGCTCTTCATCTAGAGTAATCTTGAGGCTCATGTAATCAATCCCAGCCATGGATGGTGCATGCATACCTACCAAGCACATTTCCATCCTAAAAAAGAAAATATCCCCAACTTCAATCCCTGGTACAGCCCCAACCCTCTTTGTGACATTTGTTCGAACACCTTTATTCATCAAGATTGTACCAGCCCTTAAATCCGGTCTTCTTGTCATCCCTGGAGTTGCATCCTTTGAGTCTTCAACTTGAGTAATCCTTCTCCGGAGCAAATTATATATCATGAGTATATATCTAGCCGACTCCCTATCACCATCAGCTCTTCTAATTGTATCAAATGCCGTAAGATTAAACGATGTCAGAAAATCACTTGCTACGGAGTCGATGTCAACATCAGGAGTGGTCATGTTGACCTCTCGGCCACCACTCCTTGTCCTTTTCTGGGAATTACCCCTTTTCCAGCCCACTTTAGTATCTTCCGCAACATGCATACTGAAGCTACTCAGATACTGGTCACTCTGATTTTGGGAGTCGCTATAACTATCATCATCTGGTTGTGACTGAACACCGGCCGTACGATTTCTTGAACTCCGTCTAGATGGCTCTGTGCTTCCATTTTCTGCTCCGGAATACTGGTTCCAGGTTGCTGCTCCTGCATGTGGCGCTGGTGTTCTAAACGAAGTTATAGGTACAGGTGATGGAATTGAATTGTTAAAACCGTAAGACCCTGCTGGATTGGGAGCACCATATGGGGTTTGAGCGTTCTGTTGGGACTCAGATGGAATAAGGAAAGGGAAAAACGGAGCAACGCCGGGCGGGAAAGGACCCGTTGGAGGGACACACACAAAGGGGGAAGCTTGGGGAGATGAAATTGAGGACGTGCCAGGGGGCGATGGGAAAATCGGAACAAGACATCGCAAGGGCCTTACGTTCAAAACCCTGGACTTGTCAACAGACCCAGTTGCAGGAATAGACTCTGAACCCAAACCTTGTTCCATCACTAATCACACACCCAAACCTTGCAAGCCACTTAACTAGTAATTCCACAGACAAAGATCTGCTTTAGGCTAAAAAAAAAAAAACAAGAAAAAACAATACTTTTCAGGGAATGAAAATGGAAAAAGGGAAAAAAAATTTCAAACAACAACGCGCACTATTAACCAGAAGATGAAATAAACATCGCAGAAACAGTAAAAGCTGACAGAAAACACGAGAAGTTGACGAAGGAATCCGTTGCAAACTGCTTCCGGAACATGCAAATAGAGATTACGCTTAAAAATGGAGGCAAAACAACTAATAAACACTAAACCTCGACGAACTTAACAAAAAAAAAGTCCCCAAATTAGTTAAAACCCTAGAAACCCCATCCAGTTACAGATTGAGAAAATGGAGACTCTACAAAACAAAAATTAAACAAAAAAGCAAGAAAAAGTACAGAGACGAGAAGGATATTAGAAATCTTTTCCACAAATAGCGACCGATGCTTTTATGTAATCAAATGAAAGTACAAACAAACAGGAAAAGTTTGAACACGGTTACGACGGGAAGAGGAGAAGGAAGATCTGCGACGTTACCATAGTGCATATCAGAAAAGCTCAAATCATCCGTAAAAAAAAGCAGAGCAGATCTCGAACACCGAAACGAAACGGCTGAAGAGAAATCTAAGAATTTTGAGACCAAAGTGTTGGATCCTCTGTGTCAGAGACTCGGGGTGAGAGAGAGATGAGAGAGATGAGAGAGAAGAGGGAGAGCTTAAAAACTTTCCCAAACACAGCAGCCTGGGAATTCTTTTGGTGTTTTTTAAATATATTATTATAGTACGATGTGTTGTGATGCCATTGGTTGGGCTTTCTCGAACGTACAAAATAAACTTATTGAAGTAGGGCTGGGGGTCTACGTGTAGACCTGCCCTGTTCAAGCCCAAGCCCATTTTTATCGGGCTTCGTGAATGAAAAAAGAACAACTGTCCAACCCAGGTCATGGATATCCGAACCGACCCGTTGTGAGTAAACTCTTTGACAATGTGATTTTAAGTTAAGTTTTGGCATAGTTTTTTTCTTTTTTTAAGTTTTTTTTTGCTTAAAAATTCTTTAAAAAACTAACTTGTTTAGATTTTTACTATAATTAATTAATTTTTCATATTTTTTTGTCTTTATTTTTTTATAAAAAAGTCAAAAAATTTAAAAACTTATAAAAAAATTAAATCAAACACATGTTAATTGACCTAATTTTTTTTTTTTTAAATAAAAAATTTATTTCGTGAAGTAAATGTCAAATCCTTTGTTGGTACATAATGGGCTCTTCTAATCCTTTTTTGCAAAAAATCCACTAAGAGTAGATTGATAACCCATAGTAGAAGGCAAATGATTTTAATTCAAAAGGTAATAAATTAAAAAATTTGATTTAAAAGTAATTTTAAGTAAAAAATAATAATATATTTTTAAAATTTTATTTTTACATAATGCTATATTCGATATAAATTTTGTTTAATAGATTTGGACGAGTAAATTTTAAATATATAATTTTTATATAAAAATAAATAAATATAATAAAGTTAAGATATTTTTAAAAAATATATAAAATTATTTTATGTAAAAAAGTAAAAAGGCTAAAAGGCTTTGCCTTTGGATTCTCAAATGAGGATTTTTAAAAAGATAAAAAATTAGACTTTAAGTTATTTGTCAAACGAAACTTAAATTATGATTCCAATTGGCAACTAGCTTAACAATTAAGTTTTTTTACTTTTTTTTTTTAGTTAAAAAAGATAAATTTGATTCAAAGTAGTTTATTTGGTTAATTAGTTTTTAAGCTTTTATTTTTTTAAGTTTATTAATTGGATAAAAAAAATTTATATTTTGTTTAAATTAAACAATTTAATCCTTTTATATAGTTAAAAAAATAAGTAGTTGATAGTAGTTTGAATATACGTCCAATATGCCATCAAAGCTAAATTTTATCATTTCTTTTTAAAAATATCTTTGACTTATGAAACGGAAATCAAGTCTTGTAAAAAATTTTAAATAACTAAAATAATATGTTAGGGAATATTTTTTAAGAAGAAACCATTTGCAAAAGAAGTCTCTAAAATATGCTTTTGCCAACTTGAACAAACTGTGATAATGAACGAGTTTGAAAATTATTATTTTTCTCAAGATTCACTCAACCAAATTATCTCAAATAAATTTTATATAAAAATTAACATTCATATCCAACTCTAGAGACAAAAAGAAGGTCAAGAAGATTTTTTTATAATTAATTAAAATTATTTAAAGTAAGTCATGACTATAGCAAAAATTTAGTACAGAACTTGTAAAAGCTTATCTTGATTCTTTGTTCAATTTTTATTTTAAGGATCAAGTTTTTAAGCTTAGATCATACATAGACATCAAAAACAAATCTCAACAATCACAATTGAAGGAGGAAACATGATCCATTCATCAACCCATCTCAACACAAATAAAGATCTTTGGCTCAACTAGGGATTCCTAGGCTCATTTGGTTCATTTCAAACCTTGTTTGTTTTTTGTGTTTTTGTTTTAAATTCTTTAAAAAAATGGAGGTGAGAGTAGGGTTTTGAGTGAAGACTGGAAATGCTATAAGTATTTCTTGCTTGGTTACTTAATTCAAGTCTTGAAGCTAGAAAAATGGACTAAGCTTTAAAATCTTCATTTTCTCCTCCTCCTCCTCCTCCTCCTCCTCTCTCTCTCTCTCTCTCTCTCTCTCTCTCTCTCTCTCTCTCTCTATATATATATATATATATATATATATATA
>JAOTRH010000010.1:3203520-3227054 GCA_034768845.1 Heliamphora exappendiculata | reverse complement strand
CCCAAACAAATAAATAAGGGTATAGAAGAGTAAGGATATAGAAGTAGAAGACATCAAAAAAGATTATGAAGGAAACAAATTATGTTCAATGAATTAATGCGTAGAGATGTGCCCTTATTGAACTGAATGTCTAACCTTGAACAGATACCAATTACCAAGTACAGGGAAGCTAACTGGATTAATACATATGTATAGATAGCGCTCCAACATACACTCAGTTGGTATTAAGCAAGAGCTATATTTAAGAGTCAACTATGGGAAATACCGAGAAGTAAATTAAAAGGTCTTATATCTACCTGTGCGTCAAGGTTTGTATATCTGGCAAGTCAACCGGCAAGAGGTGTGCATCTGGGAAAGTCAAAGTCAAGATACACACAGAAATGCATCAAACGTAAAAGACCAATTCAGTTCCTTCGAGTTATGAACAACAGAGTACATATGCAATTTACCTGAACAAAAATGAAGAAAACATATTCATTCAACCGAAGGGTTAAAGCACAAGACAAAATGCACAAAAAGAAAACAACCCAAACACAACAGCATTTATTTTTCATATTTTTCTTTTTTTACAAAAGCACCTCTTGTATGCTTGCTTAGTTATGTCACAAAAGGAATAAAGCACAGATACAACCATGAGACAAATACAATAGGATACAGACAATCCAATGCAGCAATTGGATTGATAAAAAAAAAAATCACTTCCGTAAGTATGGTCCTTGCTGATCCTCTTGGGGTTATTAAAATATGAATATGTATTTGTGATATCAAAACTCAAATAATTATTTTCATGTATACATATAATACATATTTATTTACTGGCGTGTTTATGTCATGTCATGTCCTATTTATTGAAAATGTCATCTTGGTGTATTGTGACGTGTTGCATTCGTGTCGCATGTCCGTATCTTTGCTACTTAGATAGCAAATACTCATACGATGCCATAGAGCGCCCAAACAAATTCAAGGAGACTTGGTACTTCAAGTAACCATTCACATCATAAAAGGTGGCTCAGCATCCAAGTTTGGATCAAAATGAGAGAGTTAGAGTCCCTTCGTGATCACATTGGTAAACGAAAATGTATATTATCGGATTACAAAGGTGGGTCAGACTCTCTCGAATAGTTTTCAAACTACACTTCTGTGAAGTAAAAAGCTTGGAAGAATGCATAGATACCACGCAAGTATGAACAGAAGAATCCTTAGGTGCACCACCAGAGGATGGCACCCGAAGGTCGATACGAACCATAGTCAAATGGCGAAAATAGCTTTTGAACGATGCAGAATCAACAAATCAATACAGGTTGCAAAGCGGTTCAAAAATTCCAAAACCGAATGAAAAGCCAATGAGAGCGTAGTTTTAAAACAAGGAACATGGATAAAGAAAAGAAGAATGAAAGAAGATATCATTCGTACCAAGGGAAAGTCGCAAATGGAGGTGATCGAATGATGGAAAAGTATGATCACCATGTTGGGTTTGTGGCTCGAATTTCTTAAGAAAACCAGAAGCCAGAGCTAGTTGGCACTAGATAGCGCTAGCTGGTGCTCGTAAAGCGATCGTGGGGCACAAGTCTAGAACGGGGCACTTGTAAGGCGCTCGCGGGACGCTTGAGCACCTGAAGAAAAAATCGTGCGCTAGTAGGGCGCTAGTTAGGTGCTTGAGCGCCGTGTATGGCGCTAGTATGCGCTCACGGGGCGCTTAAGTGCCGCCGCAATGTTCTAAAGCGTTTTTTAGGGATTTTTTGGGAGGTTGTATATAAAGGGTTTATGTTCAAGAAACCCTAGAACATCCATTACTCTATAGAGACTTAGTTTAGAGGCTAGAAAGTGTATAGAGAGACAGAGATAGGCTCAGTTCGAGGCTACGGTTATTGTAAGGTTGAGAGAGTGAATCTTGTAATATATATTTGCATATAATGAATTTATTATTCTTCTTTCTCCTTGAGGTAAGCAGCCAGCTGAACTACGTAAATCTTGATTCATGTGATTATTCCATCTTTATTTGCTTTGTGTTGATTGAAACCTACGTTCTTTTTCCACTGCGTTAGGGAATTCAAGAGTCTAAAAATCCCAATAATTGGTATAAGAGTTTCTCGTTAAAGGCTTGATCACTCGATCACAGCAAAGATAATGAACATCAAATATGAAATTGAAAAGTTTACCGACAAGAATAACTTCTCCCTGTGGCAGATACAGATGAAGGATTTGTTGATCCAGCAAGGGGTATCCAAGGCGTTACTCGACAAGACAAAGAAACTAGAGAAGATGACCGATGACGATTGGGATGATCTTAATTGCAAGGCCGCTAGTCCGATTCAATTGAATCTGGGAGACAAAGTTATTCATAACGTGCTTGATGTGGAGACAGTGCACGAGATCTGGCAGAAGCTAGAAGATCTCTATATAAAGAAGAATCTGGCTAACAAGTTGTACGTGAAGAAGCAACTGTATGGACTGCAGATGAAAGATGGTACAAACTTTTTAGCCGAGAAGTCGTCAGACAGTGAGGTAGACGGAGATGCACTTTCAATTTCTTCAAATTTTAATGTTCTATCAAAGTCATGGATACTGGATTCAGAATGCTCATTCCATGTGTCCAACAAGAGAATGATTTGACAAGTACAACGAAGGTACCGTTCTAATGGGGAATGACGCAACGTGCCAGGCAATCAGAAAGGATACAATGATGATCAGGATGTTTGACGATGTTGTGAGGGTTTTGAGGAATGTCATACATGTTTTAGGATTAAAGAAAAATATGATTTCTTTAGGAACATTGGATTCTTTAGGCTGTGGGTACACAGCTAAGGGTGGAGCTATGAAGATTAGCAAAGGGGCTATAGTTATCATGAAAGGGCAGAAAGTAGAGAATCTCTACAGGTTGGTAGGGGACACAGTAGTAGGTAAAGTTACCACTACCACACAAGCTGAGTCTAGCAGGGACGGCACGAGACGCGGACATTTAAGGCTTGGTCAGATTGACAAATAGAGTATGCCAGAAAGTCAGAAGAAGAGTGCAATAGTCAAGGTAGAGCTCAGGCAGGCTAGTTCACCCAAAAAGTCGGGTGATGGTTCAAGTCAATAGCAGTGAAAACATTGCCGTGGGAATCCTTCATCTTACAAGAAGGCTATAAGCAGATCAGAAGCAAGCAGCAGTGTCATAGAGGGTGGAGTTGCTACAGAAGACTGAAAATTTGGAGTTTGAAAAACTGTCCAAGAATGAGAAGACTGTTGATTGTAAGAGGGTCAAATTCAAGTGCGGCTTGAATTTGGTCCAAGTTCATTCAATTTGATGATCAGAGTGAGTGGAGCACCCATACTCGTAAAAGGGGTGCAGGTCGAGACGACACCGACAGTTCTTCAAGATGGTTGAGAAATTCAAGCCACACTTGCAGGGCGCTTGAGCCAGAGCTAGCTGGTTAAAATGCATGAAATCTAATTTTGTTTCGAAAGTTGGGTTTTGGGTTGAAAATTGTTTTTTGTCGATTTCGGTGGATAGAACCGGGTCTCGAGCGTTTCTTTTGAGGTTTTGGTGTTAAGCTTGGGCGTGTGTATGTCCGAGGGTGTTGGATGGGAGTCTGGAGGCGTTGATTCGAGATTTGGAGGGTTGAAACCATAACTCGAAAATAGTTTTTGCCGGGGGTCAGTCGACTGGATCTTGAGTTTGGGAGGTCAGTCGACTGAGATGCTTCTGTTTTGGGTTTTTAGGTTTCCAGTGTGTTTTCAGTCGCTAGCTGGCACTAGATAGTGCTAGCTGGTGCTCGAGCGCTAACAAGTCCAGAATAGGACGCTAGCAAGGCACTCGCGGGGCGCTTGAGCCCCTGGAGGACAGAATCATGCGCTAATAAGGCGCTAGCTAGGCGCTTGAGCGCCGTGAATGGCGCTAGTACGCGCTCGAGGGGCGCTCGAGCGCCGCCGTGGCGTTCTAAATCTTTTTTTAGGGTTTTTTGGGGAGGTTATATATAAAGGTTTATGTTCTACAAACTCTAGAACGTCCATTACTCTAAAGAGACTCAATTTAGAGGCTCGAGAGAGTATAAAGAGACAGAGATAGGCTCAATTTGAGGCTACAGTGATTGTGAGGTTGAGAGACGGAATCCTGTAATCCATATTTGCATATAGTGGATTTATTATTCTTCTTTCTTCTTGAGGTGGGCAGCCAGCCGAACCACGTAAATCTTGATTCGTGTGATTGTTCCATCTTTATTTGCTTTGTGTGGATTGCAACCTACGTTCTTTTTCCGCTGTGTTAGGAGATTTGAGAGCCTAAAAATCCCAACACACCAAATGAAACAAACAAAAGCCAATACAACTCACCGAATGAAAATTTGCCAAATAAAACGAGGTAAAATATTGTCATAGAAATACAAAAGATACCACTGGAATACAAAAGACCAATGGCTTCTCTGTTTAATCAAGGCACTAAATGGAACTTATAAAGCTCAGGCGAATGGAACTCACCAATTGGACTCGCGAAAAGATTTCACAGAATAGAATCGTGATTGAATAGGTGATTGCTACTTCTACGGCTAAATAGCAAGATAATCAAGCGGTGCTAATCATCGAAATAAAACAAAATATTGGGATCAAACCAAATGGAGAAATAGGCTAAAGCCCTCAAAACAAAGCTTGTCTAGCCGAATGGGATTTGTCTAGCCAAACGAGGAGGGTTTACTAGATGACCAAATGCTCACTTATCTTCATGGAAGTCGTCCAAGCCGAATGATGCTGCAGCCAAATGGGAAAGCTAAAGAGAACCCCTCTGATCGAATGGATCACAGGCTGATCGAATGGGCCTTACGCCGCCAAGCCTTCACAGAATGGAGGGGTAGTCAATTTTCAAACCTAAACTCACCAAATTGAAGGCACTGAATGATTATAACCAATTCCCCAAATGGAGGAGCCTGCAAGGTTTAATTTGGGAAGGATTACCGAATGGATTATTACCTGATAAAGAGTTAGATTCGACCACGAACAGTTTGCCTCTAATAACCGAGCGGAACAAGTTATTCGGCAAACAGATCAAACTCGGTAATATTCAGGAAACTAGATTGTTCCACTACCAGTAATCGAGATGTTGAGAGGTTGAAGCACCAAATGAAGAAATCCATATCACTAGATGGAAAGTGCCAAAATTGGAGATCACCAAACGAAGGCGGAGCCAAATGATCCCAAAACCCCAACCTGCCAAATGAAAAATCGAATGAAAGTATCACATGGAATGTAGAAAACCCCTAGGTCACGAACCCAACGTTGCTGAATGGAGACCCAACGTTTCCAAATCCTTTGGCCAAATGGAGAGAACCCTCTGCCAAATAAAGAAAACCCTTCCACATAATGGAACACACAAGTTGTCCGAATAAAGGCTGTGCTGAAAACCAAATGGGGCTTGTGTTCAAACCAAATGAAGGCATCGCGTGGTAATATTTTTGGATCATTCGATAGCAGCAAGCGCCAAATGGAGATTTTGTTAAAACTGAATGGAGGCTACCACAGATCGAATGGAGAAACCAAGATGATAAAGTGAAAGATCCACAAGCCAACCAAATGGTGTTATGGCCTAATGGAGAAAATCCAATAAAGGTTGCTTTATGGCCGAACAGGTTGTAGGCTCCGAATGGAGCTATAGAGGTATTACCGAATGGGCTTCGCACTGCCAAGCTACTGCCGAATGGAGGAATGAGTTGGCCGAGCGATGCGTATGAACCTAGTGGAGAATGACAAGGCTTAGGACCGAATGGCACTTTTCAAAATAAGAATGGTGAAAATCAAATGGAGATGGCACGAATTGAACAATGGAAATGCTACTTGGGCCAAACGGTGAAGGATTGGGAATTAATCCCAAATCTTGGTTTTCGAGGAATTGTCAATTCACCAAATCAAGCCTAAACCAACTTAAAAATTTGACGAGGTGAGTTAAGATTTACTTTTAAGCTGATCTATCAACAAAAAACCAACAAAAATGAGAAATTGGCTCTATTTAAAGAGTTGGGCACTTGGAAAAGACAAATCAAAAGATATTATGAAGTGTAGATTCCGAGAGGTACAATGTGCTGCAGGCAACCCATCTACTACACTGCTCCAAGGCAGTATGGTCCCGTAAGAGTTGCATGCAACCCATCCACTCTAATGATGGCTCTAAATTGCATGCATACTCTAATGGTTCTTGTGCAGGGGGGCTAGTGTGGGTAGAAAACTTAAAAACGGCACAACCATACTAGCGGCGCGAATTTACTCCACCGTGCCAAGGCAATCATGGCACCAAGGTATCAAGCTAGCTTACCAAGCTTACATTGCCATCCCAAGTTGGGAGCAAGAACTAAGGATCCACCTAGAATCACCAAGAGGATAAGTAGATTGGAGGCTAGAGTTGGGATCGTCAAGGTTGCTCAGTCGAACCACCCTTAGGAGGTTGGCCCTACCTTGATGGTCTTAGGACAAAAGAGGACTTGACCATTCTAACATTTTGAAGTACGTATGATGGGGACATTGATGTATCGCAACTGCCCTATGATGCAAGCACCAAGGCGTCAAGGAGCAAATGTTAAACCTTAGAGAAGTCGAACCAAACGAGAGGAGCCACGTGGTGCATGCAAGCTGTCCCCCTCTGCCAGTTCAACCTATACATAAGGCGCTTCTCATTTATTATATATCATAAGCACCATTATCATTTGGTCCTTACTATCATCCATGTCTTACCCTGAGGTCGCCAACTCTCACCTCCTTCCACTTCTGGTGACTCTGGAGCTAAGCCGAATGCCTTTATTCTCCCAAACATCGTCAGTGCATAATTTATCTACACTACCTTTATCGCTAACAATCTGATTTTCCATGAGCGTACTAAGCATGTTAAGCTTGATTGTCATTTCATTCGGGATTTCTTACTTCACAATTAAATCAACACTCACCTTATGTTCATTCAGAAGATTAATTGGGTGACATTCTTACGAAACCATTACCTTGTTCTACATTTCAATGACTAAATGCCAAGCTCGGCATATTTGGCCTCTATGCTCCAGCTTAAGGGGGAGTGATGTGAGTTTTAATTTTGGAATTTTATTTGATACTTACATTGATATTCTTTTAATTGTCTTAGGCATAATTATACTCAGAGTTCCAAATTGCTGTATCGGTATCGGTGATACAGTCATATATCGGTAGATATCGAACAGTATCGGCCAATACATTGATAAATATCGGTATCAGAGGCCCAAAATCCCGATACGTATCGGCCGATACGATACATAACGACCGATATTTAGAACCTTTATTATACTATAAATATTTATGGGTGAAGGTGGAAATTTATGATTCCTTGATTATTCTTAATCTTCTCTCTTTTCTCATTTTTATTCCCTCATTCAAACCCTAAATCAGCTCTATCAACACAACGTATAATGGAATTTAAGGATCATATCTTTCTCCTCTTTCCCACAATAGCCCCTAGCTCCTATCCCCTAGCCAATTATGAAGCACCCTACCATAATCCCACTCCTCCATAGAACATTAACTCCATCCAAAACCACAAAAGAAACAAAGTCCAAAGCTTTATAACATATCAAAAATTAAGATGATTCATAAATTGAACCTCTTGCTCACACGTTCAACAACAATTCACAATTGTGAACCTTCTTTGAATCAAATTCTCAACAGAAAGAATACTCAAACCTAAACAAACCCCACCCCCCAACAAAAAAAAAAAACATACAAAAGAACGCCACTTTAGTGGAGCCCTCAAGGCTGGTCCCCCAAATAACCATAAACAGGAACAATAAGTAGAGCCGACAAATCAATGCCTCAAAGAAAAAATTGACCTAAAAATACATATGTCTAAATAAATTCCACGGTGTCTTTCTCTATAATACATGTCAGTATGTACAATCTCTCTACGAGCCCAAATAAAATCTAAAAACTCTAAATCTTTGACCTCCTAAGAAGCGAGATTTCCCAAGAAACTTGAGTACCCACTTTGTAAAGATAATCGGTCACTACAGCACTGTTGCAAGATTATTTAAGGCAACTCACAAAACCACCAGGAAAGTTGTCTTCAACACCCCCTCCCTCGGGGGGGATCGATACACGCAATCAAAATTTCACCCTGCTCCCATTCTTTACTACTATACTAATATTTAGAACAACATTTTCCATCCTCTTTCGAATAACCTTTTGGAGGCATATACCATGAGATCTAGATGCCTCTTGAGAGGTCCACTCCTTAAAATCACATCAATATTTCAAAACAACCACCTTTTTGTTGGATAGTTTAATATACATTGTTGGGCCCATTTTTAACAATTTAAGTTTTTGAAATAATTGGTGACTTAACATAGTATCAGAACTCTAGTTCCACGAGGTCTTGGGTTCAAGCCTCGCGATGTGTTTTTCTGTTATATTTGTTATTGTGCACTGTGTCGGTGCACCTATTCATTTTGTTTGCCTCTCTACGTACAAGACAGGATCACACGTGAGGGGGGTGTTGAATAGTTTGATATACATTGTTAAACCCATTTCCTAACTTAAACTTTTGGGATAATTGGTGACTTAACACTTTTTCCACCATCTATCCCTCTCACAAGCAAATCTCCATAACCAGCTCCTCAATCTGACGTGAATAATGATTTCCACTCTTGAGACCCAAACCTCTTTATCCGGTAGAAATACAAAATGAATCCAAGTCAAAGCTAATGATGCTTTTAATCTAGCCACCCAAAATAAGAAATCCATTGAAAACTTTCCAACTTCTTAACTAGGGGTGTGCAGACAACCCACTTCAACCCACCAACCCAACTCATGCGGTTTATGTAATCAATGGGTTGGGTTGGGTTGGGTTGGGTTGGGTCAGGTGGGTTGAGGAAAAAAATGAGGGTGGGTTAGTTGTGGGTTAATTTCTTCAATCTGCTATCAACTCAACTTAATCCGCCTATAATATATATTAGTTATCGTGTTCCTACATATGATGAATATCAATCTCATATACATATTTACAATTATATAAAATTTTTATAATTTATAAGAAATAAATTAGAATATTTAGATTTTACTTACTACTTTATATGTTGTGAATATTTTTTTTTTCGAATTACTATGCAATGCAAATATTATTGTTATTATATTATTATTATTATTGATGACTACTGTTATTTTTAGTTGTTCCATTGCTTAACACGTTAAATATAATTTTTTTAAGAAATTGCAATAGGTTTTTATTTTTAGAAACAAATTTTAAGAAAATAATCTCAAAATTTTATAACTATTCAACCTGCTAAACTGCCTAAACCGCGTATTGAAATCGCCAAAACATATCACCCAACCTGCCGGTTTTGATAATAAGTGAGTTAGTGGTGGGTTGAGAAAACGATCACCCGCCATAGGTGGGTGGGTGGGTTAAAGTTTTTTCCCCCACCCGCCCCCAACCCGCGCACACCCCTACTCTTAGCAACATAGGAACAAAGGGTGAGCAAGGGAATAAAGTACATAGGCAAATTCAATAAAGTACTTTTAATGAAAGTAAATATCCCCTCCTCTGCCAGTTCGCCCCTTCTCAAGAGCTACAGTTTTCACTCTACTAATATTTTCTTGAATCTCTCAACAATTGGATCAACTAGGATATGAAGGAAGAATCTAACAAACGCCCAAATAAGATGACAAGAAGGAGCCAACTCTTCACCCCTAGAATAGCTACAAAATCTTCAATTTTCTGAAGTCAACTTTAATGCCAAATACCATGTGAAAGCAAAATAGCACACACAATAGTCCAAGATATGTTACATCTGATCCATAAAATATGATAGAATCACCTTAATATAAAGATAGATGCCACTAAATATGGTACATTCTAACACATCTAATCCATAAAATATAAAAGATTCATCTGAATATAAAAGATAAATGCCACTAAATCTGATTCACTCAGCTGACCCACAATATAGCCTTCCATAAATCCTTCTTCACTGATTTGTCAATCATACAACTCAATGCCTCCATTAGGGTTGCAAACGAGCCAAGCCGAGCCGAGCCAAGCCGAATCAAGCCAAGCTTTCAAGAGTTTAAAAAAATTATGAAGTTTGAGATCATCTCAAACTTGAATAAAATTGAGTATTCTTGTTTGTTCTTGGCTCATTTAAAAACGATTATATTCGAGCTTGACTCAAGCTCGGCTCTAATAACATAAACCAGCTAGTTCGAGCGTATATTCGAACTTTTTATTAGGGACAAAATTTGATAGAATACAGAATTTATAGGACTATTTATGCATACTCTTAAACGATCTTACCGAACCCGTATCGAGTCGAGCCAAGTTATTAAACGAACTATTCAAAAACTTACGAGCCGAGCTCGTTTAACAAACAAGAGTAATTTTGAGCCCATAAACATTCCATTTATTAAACGAATCGATGTTGAACGAGCCTTAACCGAGTCGATCCCTTCATGAAGATCTCGGTTCATTTGCACCTATAGCCTCCATGAATAAAACAAACAATAATTGACACAAAGGGTACCCCTACCCAACCCGTAGAAGTATGGAAAGAAAACTACAGAGGTGCCATTAACCAAAACAAACATCCTCACAGTAGAAATATTGAATATAAACCACTTCATCCATCTTGCCCTGAAGGCCATCCTCTCCAAGAATGGAGATGATAACTTAATTCCAAACCCTGCATTTCCCTTCCATTTTGTTCTTCCTTATATCAAGACTTCTACAAAGCTAAACACACAGTTTATTCCATTCAATATAACCAATTTAATCTTTACAGAAACAATATTTGATTATTGTAGTTGTTATTGCCTTTAGCCCCCCTCCCCCCTCCCCCACCAAAAAAGAAAAGAAAAGGAAAAACACGACCACCACTACCTCATGTACACGCATAAGGAAAACACAAAATCCAAGACTATAGATTTTTTCGTAGACCAGACACCTGGGTAGGTAGACATGCATTCAAGTAAGCAACACACACTAGTCCACAATTCAATTTTCTCCATTCCATATCCATTATTGTGTTAAAGAAAACGAAAGAGGGAAGGTGCTCACATACCTAGTGATGGAGGCTTTGATGCAAAATGAATAGAACCTAATGTTGAAGATTCAGAGAAAGCAATAAGTAACATACGTCCATCAGGATCCCATGTCGCTCCCTGATAAAAAGTGATGATGTCTCAAATTAGAACTAAGAAAAGGCTGCATCAACAGAATGACGTGCAGTAACAAAGTTTACTAAACCCACAAACAGCAAAAGGGGAATTAAATATTAAAGAAGCTTAAAAAACATCAATAAGCATATAAAGACTCATTAAAATGCTAACGAAGTGTGGATATACAACTACTATCAAACCAAACCAAACTAAGCCTTTGTCCCAATCAATTGGGGTCGGCTACATGAATCTTTTTACACTTTAAATTTTTTGACGTGCTGGCTGTCAGCTACCTAACTCTAAACCCTCCTCTTTTCTCTGGGCTTGAGACCTACTACAACCAAGATTAATATAGGGATCACAAAATGACAATGACAATTATAAAAGCGGTGTTGGACTCATTTTTGGAGAGATCGAGTTTGAAATATAGTAATGCCTACAAGTTTCAGTTCAAGCAAATTATAGTAGGGAACCACTCGTTGAACCCTCACAGCTACATAACATAGAAGAACTTAAGCTACCAATAAAAGCTTTAAATTGTTCTGAATCAAACAAGTGCAATATATTACCAATCACTGTTGACAGTTCATTCAAGGGCATTGATAGTAACAGATTCAAGGATAAATATTTTGTTCCATGTGTTCTTTCAATTAGTTAGAAAAGGAACATTGCGGAAACATTTTGGTAACATAATCCTATGTTTGGATGTAGGATTTGAGCAGGGAAATGAAGCTGCATGTAGAGGTTCATTTATCTATGGGCAACCAAATAAAAGTAGAATTTTTTAGAAACATACATTCATTTTCTTCTTATTTTCCATCCCAACCTAACATAAGCTACAAATTAGGTACTCTCATTTTTTCCTTCTTTTTCCTTCCTTACCATAAATGAATAAGTGCCAAACATAGCAAAATGGAAGGACAAAAAAATGGAAATAGGTGAAAACACAAGGAAACAAGAACTAAGCCTAATGTTCATACTAGTTCAATAATTAAATATTTAAACATGTTTGAAATCTATAATCTCTTTAGATAAAGAATGCAAATGTACAATGGGTTACTAAATAAAATGACAACCAGAAATCAATAAATTAATGTCAAACAAGTCAATATTATCAAGCACAAGTGTATATGATTCTAAATGTGCTTAATGTTCCAACAAAACAAGGTTTACGAAACTATCCAAAATAATAATAGTAATGATATGATACTAAACCAGCGTTTAAGGGTTTGCAAAGTGTGAAAGTTCCATTGGGAAAATAAGATAAAAGTTCTTATAATTTTCCGTATGCCATAATATAAGAAAGGGTTACCTGCTTCACTGTTCCAAGCGTGGGTTATATTCTGTCCATTTTGTTCCTTTTTTGCCCTCCAATTGTGTTTTCCTCTTTGTTTTTTAGTTGGGATAGTTTAGACTTCTAAACATTGCTTATAAAAATGATACTTCGGTGAAAATCTTGGCCACCATGCAATCGCTTTAAATGAAAATGTAATCTTATCACTTCAGTCCCTTCGGTCCCAATACAATGCAAATTATACATATTAACTGGCTATTTTTGCCCAATCTTCAAACTTTATTTTTGCAGTTTTCTTTACATTTTTAACCTTTTACTGTGCATAGAATGGGCCCTGTGAACATTATAAATAAAATAAAATAAGCAGCCCTTTTTTTAGCTTTTTAGATATTTTTATCAAAAAAAAATTCCAAGCTGTTTCGATGAGAAAATAGAGTATAATAATTTGACTAAACCATAAGAAAAACTCAACAAAAATGAAAATAAAATAAACAAGTCAGTCATTATCTCAGACGAGGTATTTCTAAAAATTGCTCTAAACTATTCACAAATACAGTCTTTGATATTTATGTTCTAAAATGGTTTCACTATTATAAGGTATAATTAGAATTTGTTTATTTGTAGATAGTGCACATTGCTTTGTGAAACTATAAATAAATGATGGTGATAATATCAATATAGTTATAACGTTTGTATTTGTGAGGAATTTTTCCTTAGATTCATAATATTCACAACTATTATGTATAGACCTACATAACGGGCCAAGCAAACGAAGCCGGGCAAATGTGCAATGCACGGGTCGTAGCACTAGTTACTTTTAACAAAATCAAGAATAAGATTCAAGTTTAGATTAATGACAATTAGAAGTTAATAAACAGAAGGCTTGGCAGATTAGGACTGGTTTCTTTAACCTTGACTCAACTTGTTAGATATTATGGAGGTTTAGTGAGCACCATGCCGAATTTCTATACCATTTTGTTCTTTTTCACTTTGGCCAATATGAGTTTACCTGGTGCTAACAGCTTTATTATGGAATTTCTTATCTTAGTGGGCGCTTTCAAAAGAAATAGCTTAGTAGCCACATTTGCAGCGCTTGGGATGATTTTTAGGCACGACCTATTCCCTTTGGCTATATAATCATGTGGTTTCTGGGAATTTAAAACCCGATTTCCACCATAAATTCTCCAATCCAAATGGAAGAGAAGTTTCCATTCGGATGAAAGAAAGAAAGAAAACAAACTGAAATACTAGTCATTATATTTATAGGAAAGGTACCTATAAATATAATAATAAAGAAAGAGGATAAGCAATTTAACCAGGTTCATTTTCACTTCACTTCTATATCTCTTCTCTTCCCCTTTCTACTATCTTCAGCGTCTAACCCTAAGTCTGTTATCCTAATAAAAAGACAAAACTAGAAATAACTGTTATTATATGTGCCTAATAGAAGTAAAAGCAACTCATCGTTTCAAAATAGTTTGCAGTGCATCAGTTTGTTTTGGAATGCTTCAGTGGAAACACCAAAATTTCAATTTTCTACTGATGTTCTGTGTGTGCTTACTAGGAAAGAGAAATGTTCTGCCCATGTCAGTGAAAATGAAAGAAATTTTGATCCTTGGGCAGATTGTGATATGATAAGTGTGTTATAACTTCATTTCAAACAGAGAAGAAATCCATAGATTAAAAATAGAAGCAAGTATTGTCCTTGACCATCAGGAATGAATCTCCATGCTCAACAGAAAAATAAGTTGTTTTTGTTTTGAAGGAATTAGCAGTTTTGAGTAAAAAATAAATTCAACTTGAAACGCATTTGACACTTAATTACACAACTCTCCTTTGCTGAAGTTTCAAGGTTGGTTCATTGGTTAGGTTAGGGTTTTGCGACATTGCATTTCTGGGTTTTGTGGCCAATGTTACTTAACAATGTTCGACTTTGCATTTATGGTTTTGTGAATTGTGAGCAAAAACCATTTCGTGAAGGTAAAAAAAAAAAGCATACATGCATTCTCTCAAGTATTATGCAATCATTATATTTGTATTATATTGCATAACATACATTTACATGTACTTTACAAGTTTTCCTTGTACCGATTACTACTAATTGACTTTACGGGTCATCCTACTCCACTCATTGCCACCAATTGATGCAGATTCAATCAGGCCTGTGCGTAAGGAATTTTAGCTCCCTTACGAGATGAAGATAACTCACTTCCAAGAAATTGTTAGCTCTGACGTCGCTACTAGGGAGACAATAGATTTGGATTGAAGTCGTTATATTGGATATTTGTTGTTTTGTACTAAACATTTCCGGACATTTGTAAAACAATATTTATTTTGTTGCTTGTATGAGATATTAATAGTGCTGGTTGTATGAGAATTTGATTGTGCATTATTTGATTCAATGGGAATTTGATTTTATGGTTTATTGGAATTAAAAACTGCACTTCAATTCTGTTCCATAAACAGTTATTCGGGCTTACAGTGCCAAACTACAAAGATATCTTCATACTTACATTGCCAAACTACAAAGATACCTTCATACTTACAGAACCAGACAAATGACTTTTGTTCAGGCTTACAATTCCGAATAGAGAGTGCAAATTCAGCTATATATGGTCAAACAGAATTGAAGACATGCTTTTACAAACAAAATCACCATACCTAGCCAACATGATTAAGATTTGTAACATGATTAAAGACTTTTAAAATGATCAAATACTTGTAACATAAAAAAGATTAACAAATTTCCAATTGACAAGCATTCAACATACAAAACTAGATAATCTCGAAATCAAAGTACAAAATAGTCAATCACGATTGTTTATCCGTGTTTGGCGACAGTAAACTTCCTTAGGGCTTTGGCGCATCCTCGCTTGAGATGATTCGTGCTCTTCAACCCAGTGTTGCCCATCAAGGACGCGCGTCATTTGCTTAATGGAATTTTACAAGATTGATGGTTGGGTGATACATCATGGCCCCTATGAACAATTGGTCGTCTTATAGTCAAAGCTCATTCAATGCGCTACATTCCAAGAAAATGAGTTATGATTGACAACTAAGGAACCGGAGTAATCGTCAGACATACAAGAAAATGAATAAGGCACACCTCGTAAGGGCCAAATTCTTATTGCTCTTCTTGCGGGTTAAACGTCAAATGTTGGTTGGAATTCTAGATTAAGAATAGTGACACACGTCGATACTATGACATATAATCGTGTACAAATTACCTACCCGGGTTATAAGAATACTACGATCGAACTGTGAAAGGACATGGTTCTACCATGTCTCCCACACCTGATCCAAGTATGTTATACGGCACTGGTTGGTAGGCGACGCCCTTGACACCCGTATGGGCGGCAACAGGGCATCCTGAAACATCTAAACCTGACCAAACTGACGAAGTATCCATTCTGGATGTTATGGCTCAACAACATCCATACACACGTCAATCCCCCCGTATAGAAGGATACCTCGTAGGATGGATGTTGTTCACAAACCGCCCAGTACAAATTCCAAACCACCCGCACATTATAAAATAGGAAGTCATAATGTATCCACCAAGTACTAACATACGCTAAACAGCTGAATGTATTTTGTTACCTCATCAGGTCTCAGATTATCGAGTACCTCTCGCAAAGCCTTTAAGTTCGACATAGATGATCCTGACTCGCGTGGTAGGGTCCACCTGTTCATTCGTGGTTGGTTGGGATTGGATTCCAAGAATGTATGAGGACGACAAATAGGGAAGTGCTCATACACCCAAGCTTCTAAAAGAGTCAGTGTAACCCTTGTAGTCGCTCCTCGTGAATAGGTATGGGTATTGTCAAGATTCATCAAAAGTGAGAGCTGCACCACCGACACACGGGTGGCACTCTGGTCAACAAAGATAGTGGAGCCTAATAAGTAAAGCAAATAAGCCTCGGTAGCACACTAAATCCTTTCTGCAAAGTCTAAATTGAATGCAGAGCCTAACAAGTAAAGTAAATAAGCCCTAACAGCACATTGAATCCTTTCTATAGAGTTTGAATCGAATACATCTCCGAACCTATTTCTCAACCACTCAAGCTGAACCGGCATGCCTCGCATAGCCATTAGCTCCTCATCCACCTCCTGCTGCAAGACAACCAAGCATATACATATAAGGGCTCTTCTGTTATCGTATCACAAGTATGGACTAGAAGAATGCCAAGAATAGACGCTACATCATCAAGGGTGGTCGTCATCTCACCATACGACATATGGAAAGTATTTGTCTCAAGATGCCATCGTTCCACAAATGATGAAATCAGTATCCGATTGATGAAACAATATGAAGAGGTCACTAAAGGAAAAAAGGCACTACCCCGAAGTATGGCTCAAAATCTTGTGTTTTAGACCCCCTCTGCATACCACTACAATTCAAAAACCTTTAGTGCATGACTAATGTACTTCAAAGGTGGCCTCTCTTATTATACCCAAATAGCATAAGCAATGTGGTGACCAAAACTAGATAACAAGGACGGATCTTCAGGTGTATCAAGAAATGAACCAGTTGATCTTCAATATTAGCAGCTGCATCTTCTTCTGCCTCAGGTGCCTCCCGCCCATGAACTATCTTGGCCTCAACGGGATCCTCCTCAAAATGTGGGATGCTCACATCACCACTTCGACGCCTCTAATTAGGAATTGGTCTAATCCTAGATGGGTATCCTTCCATTCTGCAACATTAACGAGACTAGTGTGTTAGATAACATACAAAGTTACAAAACCGAAAAATCATTTAGACCTGTATATCCGAAAAAAGATCCTATTTTCGGTCTATCACAACCAGGCGAATTAATATTGTTTGATCCTAGGAAACCAGACGAAGCAGTTATGTTCGGATATTTATCTCTGAAAAAACAATAGTGTTTAGCCCTATAAAACCAAACAGAGAACTTATGTTTGGCCTACCAAGGCTGAATAGACTGAGCATCAGGAGACCACATTCAAGCATTGCCAGTTTCCAAAAACAGCCGACAATTGACTCAGTTAAGCGACATTATGCATTTATGGTGTAAATTTCCTTACTTAAACATCAAAACACTATAATTCGGGTCTAAAACTACAATTTGGAAATCTTTTTTTCAATGTTGTTGTTTAAAGCACATATCTCAAACTAATACAAGTAAGAAAAAAGGGGGTATACATATCAGTTGTATGTTGTGATGAAAGATTAACGAAGAACGATGGGAGAAAGAAGTAATGAAGAAAGAAAGAAGAAGGGAGGAAAAAGGAAGAAGGGATAACACCAATGTGGTTGGTTGGTGTGGGCTGTGCAAAAAGCAACATTTTAAGGATTGTGTTTTTGTTAGGGTAGTTTTGGAATTATGGTGGGTGTTTTTAGTTATTATTTAAATTTTAAAAATTTATGGGTGTACGTAGAAGGTGGGTGTATTTAGCAAATTTATGTACATTTAGTAATCCAATTCAACCCTCCCCCCTCTTGGTTTGCCTTTTGGGCAACACATACTATTATTAGACTACAAGTTCATTGGAGGCACTTCTTTATTTGGTTGACCTGGCCTGTATAGTGTTGTTTGTGCCCCTTAATCATGACTTATGTGCTATCATTTTCATGCTGTGTTTTGTTTCATACAAGGGAGTCATATTATTCTTATTACATTCTCCTTATGCTATGTGTCCCGCCCTCTATCATAACACAAACTAGAGACATTACCAGATGTAAACCAAAGCTTTGGCACATGAACATGGAAGCCCAGTAACATGTTGTGGTCGGCTCAAGTGTCGAAGTCCCAACAACCCACACTTACCCCCAGGGTTTGAATCCTAGGGTTCCCATTCCCGCTTACCTATCAAAAAAAGAATAAAAGAATAAATGGTTAACAGAAAGTGGCTGATGATCAAGGGAACCTGGTTCAATGGCAGTGCCACTAAAAGTAAGAAGCTGATAAGAGAAAAGATCTCTAGACACGCATCAATTTTTACTTTGCCATCATTTTGCCCCTTGCCCAATTAATTTCTTTTCCATTTAATTTTTTGTTTTCCAAATCAGTATTGAGGAAGACAAACTGTTACTTTCAATTTCTAAGTCGACCATTATTCCAATTTACTAATTGTAATGGTATGTTTTTCAGCAATTGTTATCGTTTTTTTTCTGTTAGAACAATTATCTGCACCTAGGAAGTAGTGAAATCCTTGCATCAAGGCAAGGAAAGAACTGGTTGCTCATTCCCCATAGCCACACACTTAGAAGCCAGAGGTGCAGCCATGCGTGCACTCTCGCATTTGGACCACACCAGTCTTGGCACGCCCGCACCACTCAAGGTGCCAAGTTTTACCATTTCCAAGATAAACATTGTTCAGCTTTCAAAACATCCCAGCAGAAAGCACCAGAATTGAAAATGCCCAAAAACATCTAACAAATATGGCTTTCTTTTTTTCATTTTCTTTTTTTTTTTTCTTTTTTTGTGTTTTTACTTCTAAGTTCCAACTTTCTTGACCTATATAAGAAACGAAAGCCAAGATACACCACATTACACCTTGAAGCATCTTTAAACAGATGCAACATTCCATTGAACTTTTGTTTTCCACTATTGTTTCCACTACATTCTGCAAAGGATGTCATAGTATATAACTTCTCCAAGAACTAGAAGATGACCTCAATTCCCAGACCGGACTCATGAAGTCTCACAAATCAGGGACTCCAGCAAGTGTATTGACAATAGCATCCAATAGAATCCATAACAAAATTCAGAGTTATATCGCCTCAAGTTCGAAAATTTCTTTAGCAATTATATCTCACCCTAACTACATAGTCCTCAATCCCAACTACTCAACTTCAATAATACGAACCCTTTCTCTTCATTTACAATTAGTAAAACAATATCTGGGGTTAAATACGAGGCCATGAATGCACCAACTAGAAAGTTCTTACACTCCATTTCCATGAGGTGTGACTCAAGTTCTACATTAACCATATACCCAACATTCAAGTTCTACATTAAAACCCTACCACAACCCATCTTTTATGGAGGCTTGAGAGTTTAGTCTGGTTAAGCGCAAAGAAAGAAAAAGAGGTAGGGGTAGGGGAAAAACACATTTGGCATAATATAGGGGGCAAATACAACATCAACAAACACATGCAAACACACTAACGAGAAAGAGACTATGTGCCATTGCACACAAAGTAACCTCCTCGCAAATCTCCACAACCCCTTACACCTCCCCTATAGTGTCTGCTAACTTTGTCGGAGGACCAATCACAATAATTGTACCAAACTCATCCTATGAGAGTACATTGATGTCTTTGCGTGGAGTTTTGAGATATGCCCAGAAGCAACCCAAAGTTTTGGTTTCCAGAAATTTCTTCTTACTACAGACCTCCAAAGGCATGCAATCATAATGCTAATTATATCACCAAGAATGTAGAAACCCGCACCCATCTATATAAGTTAGAAAACCCATCAAACTACGTGAATACATCACCAAGAAACTCAGACAAATTTATGTTGCAAACTACTGATATCTTATATGATCTGATAGTCTTGTAATTTAAAGCTCAATTGCACGGACATAATTATCATCTTACTTACAGTGACAAAGCCGCTGGTTGAGGACCACAGTTCTGATGTCCATGTGTTTGTCTCCCAAAGATAAAATGTTCCATCACTGGAAAAGAACAGGATCATCACTTCAGATTTACTTTGAGATTAACAGCACGCATACAAATTCTGAGTCATGCAAGTAAACAACATTACAACTTCGCTGCGAAAAAATAATCTCCAGTGGGAGACCACTTCAACATTGATATGCCTCCTAATCCCCGTCGAATGGGTGTGCCTATTCCTGTAATTATATGAACAACAACTCACTAATTAAAAAAGAACAGAACATCTGCAAACATGAAGGCTCTGTTAGGATCTTGCATTTCTCCAGTGAAAATAAAATGAAAGGAGAATAGAATTTACTTATACTTGCTCACCTTTTATAGGTAACTAAAAAGAAAAATGGATTTTTTGGACAAATAAATATTCAATTTCTTCTCATTTTCCTAACTCAACTGAAAAAGAGAAACCAAAAAAATAGCTTCAGCTTCATTTTTTTGGACAAATAAATAGTCACATTGAAAGTATGGGAAGGTCTCAAAATATTCAATGTGAACTACACAAAATGACTACGATGATGCCTCCCCAACTAACAAGTATCACACTCTAAACTACACATGATTTAAGGAAGAAACAACTAACTAAAGTTTCACCAAAGAGAGGTGACCCTACCAAAAATGCCATTGGCGAGAAGAAGCCAAAAGGCAATGGTTTTTTTTTATATCTCAAGGTATCCAAGCAAGCTTGCCCGCACCTCGACTAATTCTTAGGGACCAATCCCATGGAGGAGAAATCCAATAATTGAGCAACAAACCCCAATACTTGTACCCAAACACTATTACGACACCCCTCAATTGCAATCTTACCATCAAAACAAACACAACGTCACCTAACAAAGATCAAAAAATCAAGTCCACAATTTCAGAAAATAATCCTAAAACAGAAAGTGGCATCTGATGGCTTTAAAAAGTTCGCTGTATTAATCAAGAGAGGAGATGAATCAGATGGTGTTTTTGCTGCACCTTGGCATCTGTACCAGTGCTAATGCCATGTCAACATCATTGTCCAGGCGTCAGCAGTTTTTTACCTTATGAAGATTTTCAGAGTTATATGACACCTAGGAATGGATCGGAATACTCTTCTGAGGCTAAATTGAATTGTACAATAAAGAGTTATGTATACGGTGAAGAAGAGAAAAGAGAAGACTATATTGGATAGGATAGATTTTGGGTTGCATAATCAAATCCTGCACCTCAACATGTATTAACATTAGAAGTAGAATTACACAAATTACCAAAACCCCTACTCAATGTAAATACAGGAATAACATAAAAGATATAAAATAAAAATAACTTTCTAACAAAGTAATCCCTTCTTTTGTAACCAGCAACAAATATTTAGTAGGTGATAATCACCACACTCATCCTGCATGATTAATTTCCTATTTAAAAAGAAGAAACAAGTGCCTTTTTTTTCAATTGGTTTTTGCAAGACAAATATTTTATAACTATACTTGAAACTTGTATCCCAAATGATTAAAAGATTTTGAAATTGAATCACTCCAACATGTACATAGACATATGAACAGTGAGTAACAGATACCGAACTGCCATATAGTTCAAGTATGCAGGCACACTGATCATTGAAAGACAAAAAAATCAAGATAAAGATGACTCACGTTCAGGGTGGGCAATGTTATCCAACGCCCAAGCAAAAGAAAAACCAGTCAAATTATGGGCATCATCTCAAGATGTTCCATGCAGATGTATTCAAGACAATTTTCATCAAATAATTTAGCTTAAGAAAAACATATTAGGAAGAGGAAGTTCTATACCCAAAAAGGGAAGAAGGCATGAATGAATAATAAAGAAAACACTGTTTCTGATGCTTCTAAAATCACAACAGCAGAATCTGTGAGATTCCATAAGACCAAAGAAAACACCGATTCTGATGCTAGAAAATCAAATAGGCATAGGATTTTATATATACCTTGAGCAACATCCCAGATAGTGAATGACGAGCTCTCATATGAACCAGATGCCAAATATGTGAAAATAGGTCAAGAAAATTTCAGATTCATAACAATTAATAGATACAGAGATGCAAGCATACAAAAATATAGTTCAAATAGAAACAATAATAAATCTTTGTTGTAACCGTTTATTATAGTTTATAAACAATTAATTATCTTCAATCTATTTCTTTCGCGCAAAGAAAACTATCTATCTAAATATGGATTAATGGAGAAACAATTTGTATAAGGTATGCTTCTGTGAATGTATTTTATATTATTTTGATCTTTTATTTTTATTATGAGAGTACTGTTTAGTCTTTCAATTATTGGAGGTTTTCTTATATAACTTCGTTTGGTCTTGTAACTTAATTATGAACCATACACCCATCTTTTTTCGTCTTCTCTTTGCATTGTAGTATAGTATCAAAGTCGGCGACTTGCTAGGGGACCCACTCGCAACCCTAGACATCATCTCTCCAACAAAGACCAGTACTCGCATAACCTAGTGATGCAACAGAAACATAAAAGAAGAAAAAGATATAAGAACTTGAATCCGTTGATTCGAGAACGAATGCCGGAAGCAAAAACCTTCTTTATGTTAGTAGCTTATTATTATATTATTATTATGTTCCGGTGTGTGTGGGTGTATGATTATAATAATATTCTCTAAGTTGATTATAAATAAGAGTTCGCCTATCCATTAGAGTATGGCTTTCCATTATTCTTAACATAGTATCAGAGCTAAGGTAAAACCCTAGCCTTCATGAAACTCTAACCCTAACCTCCCTTCTCCAACCACAACCACCAGCCACTAGTCACCAACCACGAAACCCTAACCCTAGCTTCCTTCCTCCAGCCACCAGCCACAGCCAGCCACGGATAGCCACAGCCAGCCAGCCACGCCATCCACAGCCACAAACCCTAAACCAGTGCCGAAACCCTAAACCAGTGCCGAAATCCCAGCCACTGTACTCTCCGACTACTGAACCAAGCCACCGACCAACATTAACCACTAAACCAGGCCGACAACCACCATCAACCCCTAAAACCAGGCCGACAACCACCATCAAACCCTAAAACCAGGCCGACGACCAACGAAACACCACTGCAGACCACTTTTGCCCTTCATTGACCACCGACGACCTCTCTCCAGCGCCGGCGACTTCTGCTCTCTCTATTTTCGGCGCCAATAACCACTGTTCTCCCTGTTTCAAGTACCGACAGCCTCGGTTCTCTCACTTTCCAGCGTCGATTGTCCTTGCTCAGCACCGATAGCACCTTATGTCGCTTTTCCGACGACTTTTCCGTTTTTCGGCCACTTTTCCGGCGACCGAAAACTGTTCCAACGACTGTTTGATTCGCCGTTTGAGGGTCTTTCACCGACTGCTGGTTTGAGGGTCTAAGGGCTACTGTAGTCGTTCTTATTTTATGGGGATGAGTTGATGGTGTGATTCGCGGTCCATATATGACTGATTGAAGGTGTGGGTGCGTCCTTTTGATTGTTGGTTTG
>JAOTRH010000010.1:3175423-3203420 GCA_034768845.1 Heliamphora exappendiculata | reverse complement strand
ATATACGCACAATGAACATGAAGATTTGTAATTTTAATTTCCAACAAATAAACAATTGAAGATAAAAAAAAGTATAAAAAAAATCAAAATTCACAACCAAATCTAAATTATCTAGATTCTAGTATTTCATGTTTCAACTTCAAAACTAAAAAAATGAATTTTATATCATCTTCAAATATTTTTAAATAATAAAAAATACAATATTAACTACAAAAAATTCAAGAAATAGATCCATAATTTTAATTCCCAAATAATAAAGATTAAAAAAAATAATAAAAAACAAAGAATTTGTACCATCCCAATTCCTAAAACCCAAAACATTTAAACAATCTTGAAAAAATTAATAAAAAATTGAAAGAAGAGAAGATGAATCCATAGAAAGAACCTGGAGATGAAGTCGTTGAATTGGAAGTCTGGAACTAACAAGAACTAGAAGGTGCCGAAACAGTGAAAAGCATGAAAGAATTGAATACTGAAATACATTGTAAGTCTGTAACACTTTCGAAAATAACCACAACAAGAAGCGCTGAACCAAAAGGCGTCGAACCAGAAGGCTGAACTCGAAACTCTTGCCGAAATGAAACAAATGTCACAAATCTGACAGCTAATTGTGATCAAACATCAAAGATCTGAGCTGCAAAATTGTTGCTGAACCAGGAGGAAATACCAAAATACACTTCCGAAAATACAAAATTGTTGCCGAACAGTCGAGATCTGAGTTTTAGCTGGCTGAAACCAGTAGCTCCTCTCTGACACCCTTGTTTTAAGACGGCAATAATCAAAAGCAACCAAAAATGCTAAAGTAAAAAGCTTCAAAAACCATTCACGTTGTTGAAGATGCTTTTTCAAAGTGTAACATAGCATAACGGGGCATCACAGCCCGTTTTTGCCGTTACTCAACCGATTTGACCGTTATGGCTATGAATTTCGGTCTCACTGCTATAGCGGCTATAACACGTATAGGCCCCCGCTAAAACCGTTACGTAACGGCAATACGTAACGGTAAAA
Organism: Heliamphora exappendiculata; assembly: GCA_034768845.1. NCBI lineage: Eukaryota > Viridiplantae > Streptophyta > Magnoliopsida > Ericales > Sarraceniaceae > Heliamphora > Heliamphora exappendiculata. The sequence continues at coordinate 3,202,412 of JAOTRH010000010.1, read as the reverse complement.
GCCGATTTTTAAAACCATGAATAGAATATTTAGATACCAATACTCCAAAGAAAAACCATATCTAATAACCTTTCAGCTAAATCATACAGAATCCAAATGAAATGCCGATAAGAAACATAAAAAACTAGGAAATGCAAAAGACTTTCTATCTATATTCCATTGTTCTTTTAGCGGTTTTTGTTGTTTTTCCTGTTTCTTGCGAATTATTCTCTCTTTTGAACGGGTTTCATTCCCTATGCACGGGTGACATTCCCTTCCTACCCCTTTTATACTATGTTTTACGCCAATGTGGTTTGCTCTTTAAGTAGCCCTTCAAGTACTTTACCTCCAGGATATAATTAGAGATATTTTACCCTCGTCTGGGTTGAGACTAAATTTCCATCGTTACACTTTCAGTCCAAATAGATGGGAAATCAAAATTCCATGTTGTAGGTGAATGAGAATATTACTAAAATATGATGAAGATAATCCTTAGATTTCAATAAAACCATATCTGTGCCACTACTTATGGTACAATTTTAATCAATAACTTAATATGCTTCCATAAACCCATCTGGAACAAAGCTTTAAAGTGGAACCTTAAGTGTTTGTAATTATCATACAAAATTGATGGCAAATTGCACTCAAAATTCAAATGATAATAGAATATTTAGAAACCGATACTCCAAAGAAAAACCATATCTAATAACCCTTTCAGCTAAACCATACAGAATCCAAATGAAATGCCAATAAGAAATATAAAAAACTAGGAAATGCAAAAGACTTTCTATCTATATTCCATTGTTCTCTTAGTGGTTTTTGTTGTTTTTCCTGTTTCATGCAAATTATTCTCTCTTTTGTACATGTTTCATTCCCTATACACGGGTGGCATTCCCTTCCTAACCCTTTTATAATATCTTATTTACTTATTCTTCACGTTTCAGATCCATATCCCCATGATATGGTACAACTACAATATTCTTCCTTTTTGATAAAAGACTTGAGCCAATCATGCTCATACCTATACTCATCAACTATAAAGAAGATCACCACATAAGTCTTACAAGTTACAATTTGCTCAACATAGACTTCGTCTCTAAAAGAAATATATATACAGCTATAAAACGTCTCCAAATGTGCGACACTAGCATAGAACATTGAATTATTCACACAGAATTACAAATGAAGATGGTGTCCTCTGTAGCTCCAACAAACTGCCCACAATAGAAGATTAAATATTGCTTATAACAGTTAGCAACTATTACAATATCTGACACATATAATTTAATTGCATCCTGTATCATTAAATCAAAATCCTTTACAGCCTGTTTGGGAAACGAGAAAAAGAAAAAGAAATGATTACATAATAATAAGAGGAGAAAAAAAAAAGAGAGAGAAAGGATTGTGTTTTCTCTCTATCTTGTTTGGAAAAGTATGAGAAAAAAGATAGACGTTTTTTTCTATCTTGTTTGGTTAGTTTACATAAGAAAAAAAATAAAGTGTACTACATAGTTTTACTAAACTAACCCTAATTTGAAGTAATAGTACTAATGCAGTTGTTCTTAGAGGGCTACTATTGGCATCATAAAACATGAGCATTTAAGAGATTTATTTCCTCTCCAAATCTCTCCATTTTTTGAGAAATTCCTTAAGAGATACTAAACCTATTCATTTCTCTCCATTTCTCTTTTTTTTAGTTATCCAAACAAGTGAATGGACTAGTAACATAATTATTTATTTTCTATTATTCTCAAATCACCCAAATCCAAATGAGCTCTTAGTTTGTCTATAATTTCCTATTATCATGCTTGATTAAAATAATTTACTCTCAAAGTTCTAATAAATACCGGAATTGGCTTCTAAAATCTATGATTTACCTTGTTCCAGAAAAGTGGTCTGTTAAACTAACCAAATACAAAACTAGGATTTGGGTCAACGGTCAACTATTTAAAGCAGTTAAAAATGGAATTATAAAAGAAAACCAAGAGTCCTTTAATCTTTTTCATATGCAAAAATCTCCACTTGTTTAGCTATCAACATCCTAACCATAGTTTTAAACAGTGGTAGCAGTCGGCGTAACGATAACGGTAGCGGTGATGTGGTTTTAGGGTGTAACGGCCGTAGCGTAACGGTAGCGGTACTCAGAGCCGTGAATTTTTTAATTTTTTGCAATACTCAATAAAAAATAATTGATTTACATCTTTTTATTCCATAAATATATTTATTGAAGTTTAAAATAATTTTTGATGAATTTTGTTTACTTTCTAAACATGATTCAATATATGTCTTAACTTTTTTACTATATAATTTAGTTAAAATTAACAATCTAATTATTTTTTTGTAGTAATTAATGAATTTATGTATTGTAAATTCATAATGCACAACTAAAACGTCATTAGATTTTTAATAACTATAAAGTATTGTATATGTTAAAGCACAATATTTGATTTATTAATTAAATTTTAATTTTGAATTCACTATTTCAAAATTTATATTGTTGTTTGAACTTTAATTTGTATAGATCTAATTTTTTTTGAGGGAATTTATAAACAAGCATAGATCTTGAACAATTTTTTTTAAAACAAAATACTTGAATGTCATATTTTCTACCTACAGCATCACAAAAATTCGAATTCATAGACAATGAATATTCAAGAAATATAGATCTTGAATCAAACAAACTGTTTAGCTTTCAACAAATATTTAATCTTAAAGAACTCATCAAAACTTGAAGAAGAATGAACATATTAACGAGTCAAAAGTTAACAACGAAGAGCAAAATTAGCCGATTGTTGTGAAATTGAAAAGACTTGAGGCAAATCCCACAATGCTCAAGTAGTATTTAGCTTGTCGGATTACTATAAATAATTTTAGGTTGAAAATAATAAAAAAACGTAAGATTTGTTGATGAAAAAACGAAATCAGAAAATTCACGATCTAAAATCCTGTTACACAATGCGTAACGGCCATAGCGGTGCGTTTTGGTCCGTTTTGGCCGCAACGGTGGTGTAACGGCTGTTACACTTGTGAATTTCTTCCACACAGAAAAATCAGCCGTAACGGGTAACGAAAGCCACCGAAACCATTACGTAACCCCGTTACGTAATGGTAAAAGTCATTTTTTAAAACTATGCTAAATTCTATCAAATCCCTAATTAATAAAAAATTTTCCGAAAGATAAAATCCTAACAAATCCCTAATTAATAGAAAATCTCCAAAAAGATAAATTTGAGATCAACTCAAATTTGACTACTAAAACTATATAAATATGTGCCAAAACAGACGGCACAAAAAAAATAAACTTCTTAATTAAAGTTATGACCAAAATTAAAATATCCTAAAATGTCTCCTGCATCATTCTCCCCGCATGAGAAAACTCGTCCTCGAGTTTCCATGACTTGAAATAACTTGATAAACCGTCACTTATCCACATCAGTTTTGTGCTTAGGTTAATCTTCTCCAATAAAATCATGTAACATAATACTTCAACCACGTTTTTGTTACCAAAAAATAAAATAATTCTCTTCAAACTGCAACTTAGAATAGGCCAATTCATGGCAGTTTGCAACACCAATGATGGTGAAGCAACTTCTTTTTGCAATATTTTCTTGATATCTTCTTTTTTAATCTCCTCAATAATAAATGGTTCTTCATCAAAAATTGGTGGTTTATTCCAATCCATAACAGGATTTGGAATAATATTTAAAGTGAATGGCCACTCGACCACATCTTCTTTCACAAGAAGTGGATTTAGTGGATGGTTGTAAGATTGAACTACCATGATCAAGGCAGTAATATGCTCAGACAGAACGATGATTGACTCCTCCACAAGAGTACTTCTTTCAGTCACTCGAACATCTCATGCATGAAAATCTTCAACAACAGCATATCGATCACCAAGAACTCTCTATCATCTCATGATCCAGAATCAAGCACAAGCTCTAATACTAACCGATGCAGCAAGAAACGTAAAAGAAAGAAAAAGAGGTAAGAACTTGAATCCGTTGATTCGAGAACGAATGTCGGAAGCAAGAACCTTCTTTAAACCTGTTGATTCCCTATGAACACCAGGATTAAAAGCATCAAAATCTTTGTTGATTCACACCGAATACCAGAGATTTTGGAAAAAAAGAAAATATTCTCCAATTTTTATTAATCAACCACCACACTGAATGGCTATAAGGCCAACACAACTTATTTAAAATGGTAAAATTCTAAATAAAAAAAATAAATCTATTAAGGAAACTAAATTCTATCAAATACCAAATTAATAGAAAAATTTTCAAAAAATAAAATCCTAACAAATCTCTAATTAATAGAAAATTTCCAAAAAGATAAATTTGAACAACTTAAATTTGACTACTACAAATATATAAATGTGCCAAAATAGATGACACAAAAAAAAATCTTAATTAAAGTTATGACCAAAATTAAAATATCCTAAAATGTCTCCTGCATCACCTAGGCTAGCATCGCACAGCCTCGTTTGCAACCCTTGGCATTGCTCTCTCCAACAGCGATCAAGAACCGCAGAACCTAGCCTCACACAACCATCTCACCATCAACCAGTCATAGAACCCTAGAATCGCATAACCGTCGCAGACCTTTGCCAACGTTGGCAACCATCGTCAATCCCTTTCCAGCCAACGTCGATCTCTTTTCATACCATCGTCGACCCCTCTCTGACCCATTGACCACCGGTGCAACCCTAGCGGTCGCAATCAAACAATCACGAATAGATATGGGTTTCGTTTGGCCAGATTACAACTTAGTCAAACCTTCGTTTGCCTTTAACAACCATCGCCATAACTTCTACCACCAACAACCTCGTCGGACCTCAATTTGTAAAATCTGGACTAGATAGCATCTAAACTTCGGTTATCTCTTTTTCGCATACCCTGGCTTCACAAATTTGACCTTCACTAACCTATGTTTGCATCTGACGACCATCACCGGAACTTTGTCTTCCACTAGCAACCCTCGTTGAACATTCGATTGCCTTCTGGTGACCATTGTCAAACCTTTGTTTTGCCTCTGACGAACTATAGAGTATGTATTCGCTACTTTATTTGCTTAGCTTAGTCTCTATTTGCCACCTTTGTTGCCTACAACAACACATTTTGATTTCGCATTTCAGCCCAGGAGCAAGCCCAAGTGTCACGGGGCTAGACTTGTGGCACAACCGCACACAACCCACCACATGTGGAACTTGTCGGGTCTCGTTGGGCAAGCCCGCCAAGCTTAACCTATCTTAAAACCAAGGTTAGCAGCAACATAAACTATTACAATGTAATGACAATTGAGATTACAAACAAAAATTACAATGGCATTCAAGTGCATAAAAGAAGGCTTTAAATTGAACAAAAAGAGTGTATTACAATGCTAGGTTGTTACAAAAGTGATCAACGGTCAAAACCTAGCAGTTGGCAAAATACAATAATTGGATAGGAAAGCAAGTTCACGTAGTGAGCCCTTCCTATAACAGCATTTTAAACCTTTTACACTTTGGCAGGGGAAATATCATCATTTTTTAGGAGTCATAATGGCTCATAAAAAACTAAAGAAAAATAACTAAGTTATGAGCTTCACATAGTAAAATAGCTCATAATTCCTACAATAAAAATGGCTATGGGTTGTGCGGCAAAATATGCCTAGATCCTTAAAAAATGCACCAAAAACAAAATCTGGCACAACTGTACAAGTTGGGATGTAAGAGCGCATTCGTGCCCACCTCAACAAGGATCCTATTGTGACTAACATCATCAACCTTGTCATGGCAAGCAAGACACGTTAGTTTTGGATACAATGGCTTACTCATGACAATGGGTGGCAGAATCTTTGTACCCAAGGCTGACGGTTTGAGGAGAACATTCTTAGCTGAGTGTCATGACACCAGATGGGCAGGACATCTAAGGAGTGAAAGAAAGTTAGCTTTGTTAGAGCAAGGGTACTATTGGCTCCATATGCGTGATGATGTTGAAGAATATGTTTGCACTTGTCTCACATACCAACAAAACAAGCCTAAGCATTCAAAATAAGGTAGGTTGTTCGAACCAGTGCCAATTCCATCCAGACCGTGAGAAAGTGCTTCTCTGGATTTCGTCCCCACCTTGCCTAGGGTGGGGAGATTGGAACAATAATTTTCGTTATTGATCGATTCTCCAAATATGCTATATCTTTGTACTTGCACCCAAGTATGTTTGAGGGGAGGAGACTACTTGACTCATCTTCAAGTACATAGTTAAGTACGGGGGAATGCCAAAGAGTATTGTAAGTGACCGAGATACGCATTTCACATGAGCTTTCTAGGCAGAACTTTTTAATTTTCTCGATTCACGTCTTAGCATGTCTTCGAGTTCACCCGGAGATCGATGATCAATCCAAGCAGTTTAACAGTATGTTAGAGAAGTACCTACGTCATTTTGTCAATGCCAATTAATGCAACTAGATTCAACTCCTTAACATTACTCAACTATGTTTCAACGCTCATAGGAGTATATTTATGGCAAGAGTGCTTTTGAGATGGTCACTGGCCAACAAGCATTGTTGCCCCTCACAGTGGAAGGACCATATATGGAAAAATCACCAAGAACCCTTCAATTTGCTCGAGATTGGAAGAACGATGTCGACCTTATTCGTGCCTACTTGAACAAAGCAGTAGACGAGATGAAGAAATGAATAGATGAGAACAAACGGCCATTAGAATTTAAAGCAAGATATCAAGTTCTTGTTAAGCTTCAATCAGAGCAATGCAAATTCTTACAAGAGCGAGACGAGACGTATTCGCAAGTACGCGGGATCAATTACTATTGTTAAGAAAATTAGGAAGTGTCTATAAAATCAGCCATCCATCGTGGATGAAATTTCGCCCAATCTTTCATTTTAGCTATCTGAAGCCTTACCATGCTGATGTGGAAGACCCATCCCGTAATAAGCCTATACGAGAAACTATTATGGCCAAGCTAAAGAAGAGGAGCTTAAGAGTCATTCTAACAAATCGTGTGACAACCTCTTCAAGAAAGACATTCACAAAGTTCCTTATTAAGTGGCGGGGACATGGTGATGAAGAAATTAGTTGGGAGGAGTCAGACTTGACGGCTTTCGCAGAGGAGATCAAAAAATACCTAGCTGTGAAGTCACCAAGGACGATGACCGTTAAAGAGGGAGAGATTGTCACGGGCCGCCTCTTGGCACCCCATGATAGCTCACGTGGCTTAGTGCACTGATGATGGAGTGCTTGTGGCACAGCCGCATACAGTCCACACCAAGTGTGGCGCTTGCTGGATTCTGTTGAGCAAGCCTACCAAGCTTAATCTATAATGCAAGGTCGTTGCCCAAGTAATTAACGGTGCAAGGCCTAGTAGTTAGCAAAATACAACAATCGGGTAATAAGGCAAGTTCACGTAGTGACCCCTCCCTATAATAGCATTCTAAACCTTTTACACTCTGGTAGGAGAAAACATTACCATTTTTTAGGAGTCATAATGGCTCACATAAGAAACTAAGACAAAAGAACTAAGTTATGAGCTTTATATCATAAAATAGCTCATAATTCCTAGAACTAAAATGATTAAGGGGTGTGCGGCAAAATATGCCCAAACCCTTAAAAAATGCACAAAAAACAAAATCTGGGAACAATTATGCGAGCTATGCTTAGTGTGCTAGCTGGGGCGTTTGCGCACCCTAGCGGTGAGGGCCTATTCTTTGATCACCTCTGCGAAAGCCGTCAAGTTCAACTCCTTCCAACTGATTTCATCATCACTAAGTCCTTACCGCTTGATAAAGAACTCTTTGAATGTCTTTCTCGAAGAGGTTGTCATACGATCTATTAGAATGACTTGAGAGCTCCACTTCTTTGGTTTGGCCATAATAGTTTCTCGTGTGAACTCATTACAGGATGGGTTTTCACATCAACATGATAAGGCTTCAGATACTTAAGATGAAAGACTAGGTAAATTTTTATCCACGACAAAGGGTCGATTTTGTAGGCACTCTTCCTAATCTTCTTAACAACAGTTACCGATCCCTCCAATCCCTCGTACTTCCTAATAAGTCTCCTGTCTTGCCCTGTAAGAATTTGTATTCTTTCGATTAAAGCTTAACAAGAACTTGATCTCCCGCTTTGAATTCGTTCAATGGTCGTTTGTTCTCATCCACCCATTTCTTCATCTTGTCAGCTGCTTTGTTCAATGGTCGTTTGTTCTCATCCACCCATTTCTTCATCTTGTCAGCTGCTTTGTTCAAATAGGCATGAACAAGATCGACATCCTTTTTCCAATCTTGAGCAAATTGAAAGGCTCTTAGTGACTTCCCATAGAAGGTCCTTCCATTGTGTGATGTAACAATGCACATTGTCCAATGACTATCTCAAAAGCACTATTGCCCGTAGAGCTACTCCTCTAAGCGTTGAAACATAGTTGAGCAATGTCAAGGAGTTGAACCCAGGTGCATTGATTGGCATTGACAAAATGACGTAGGTATTCCTCCAACATAATGTTGAACCGCTCAGTCGGGTCATCTGTCTCCAAGTGATAACTTGAAGACATGTCAAGACGTGAACCGAGGACATTAAAAAGCTTAATACATAAAACTCCTGTGAAACGTGTTTCGGTCACTAATAATACTCTTTGGCATTCCCTAGTACTTAACCATGGACTTGAAAAAGAGCTGCGCAATCTCGAAAGCTGAAACATACTTGGGAGCAGGTGCAGAGATAGCATATTTGAAGAATCAATCGATAATGGAAAATATTGTTCTAGACGAGCTGGTGATGAGGTCTAGAGAGACTTTCCCACGGCCTGGATTATAGGCAAAGGTTCAACCAACCCGCCTTGCTTTGAATGCTCTTGCTTGTCCTGTTGGCATGTGAGATAAGTGCGAACATATTCTTCAACATCATCACGCATATGAGGCCAATATACCCTTGTTCGAACAAAGCTAAAGTCCTTTCACTCCCTGGATGTCGTGCCCATCTAATGACATAACACTCAACTAAGAGTTTCCCCCTCAAACCATCAGCTTTAGGTACAAAGATTTTGTCACCCGTTGTCATGAATAAGCCATCTTGTTTCCAAAACTGACATATCTTCCTCGCCTTGACAAGGTTGATGATTTTCGTCACAACAAAATCCTTGTCGAGGTGAGCGAGAAGTTGATGCCTCACAGCTGAGTTGTCAATCTTCACTACAAACCGTTGGCCCACAAGTAGTGCCTCCACCCCCGAAGACAGTGTATCACGGCGAGAAGCTCCTCCTCGTGTGCCGTGCACCTCCATTCCACATCGTTTAGCTTGTAGCACTCGTAGGCTAATGGATGCCCCTCATGTAGCAAAACACCTCCAAGTGAAAAATCTAAGGCATCAGTCTTCACTTCAAAAGGTTTGGAAATATCCAGTAAAGCCAAAACTGGATCACCTGAGGTCCTGATATAGATCACTTCAACCCGTTAAAGACTTCTTGCCACTTCCCTGACCAAGTCCACTTCTCATTCTTCTTCAACGACTCTGTCGAAGGAATGGCAATTTTGGAGTACCCATTCACAAACCGCCGGTAGTAGTTGGCCAACCCTAAAAATGATCTCACCTCAAACACATTTGAGAGTGGCTTCCAGTCTTGAATTGCCTTGACCTTGTTCTGATCCATCTGGATAGTCCCATGCTCAATGATACACCCCAAGAACTAGATACATTCTAGCACTACTCCAACTTCACATAAAGTTGGTTCTGACGTACTTTATAAAAAATCAACTTCAAATGCTTCACGTGTTCCTCCAACGTTGAGTTATACACAACAATGTCATCAAGATACACCACCATGAACTTATCAAGATACTCATGAAATACCTCGTTCTTGAGTGTATAAAAAGTAGCCGGCGAGCTTGTTAAACCAAACGGCATGACAAGAAACTCAAAAGACCCGTACGAGTGAGACAGGTTGTCTTCGGCTCATCCCCATCCTTGATTTGCACTTAGTAGTCACCCGAACTTAAGTCAAGTTTGGTGAAATACCTTACTTGACTCAACAGATCAAAAGAGTCGGCAATGAGAGGAATGAGATACTTATTCTGGAAGGTGATCTGGTTGAGAACCCTGTAGTCTATGCACAGTCTTAGGCTCTCATCATGCTTCTTTCGGAAGAGCACTGGTGCTCCAAATGGTGCTTTAGATGGCATGATGAATCTCGCATCGATCAACTCTGTGAGTTGCTTCCTCAGTTCTTGCAACTCTGGAATGGCCATTATATAAAGAGCACAAGGTGATGATTTGGCACCCGGCACCAATTTGATTGTATGATCAATGCCCCTCTTGGGCGGAAGATGCTTCGGGAACTCAGTAGGCATTACGTCTTCAAGACCTTCTCAATAAGCTTTGAAACTGGCCTTGTCTCCAAGAACTCTTCCATAGACAAGGTAGCTAGCCAGGTAAGCTCGTGCCTCTTGACTCCTTTCTTCACTTGCATGGCTGAAAGAAACTTTTTAGCGTTGTTGGTGGACATGGTAGGGATGAAACAAGGTTTTTGTCCCATCATGCACAGTATTGTACGACATCACCGCCGTAGTTGTTTCCCTCAAAAACTCCAATCCAACGATAGTTTGAAAGTTGTTCATTAGCACCGTTGTGAAATTGAGTCGTCCTTCCCACTAACATACTCTGACATGGACTGACTTAGCAACACCATATATCAGTTGAGCTGCCGAACTCACCGTCTTGATTCGCTAGAATCCTTCTCTAAGGATAGGGCTAATCGTTCCACCTTCATGCTCAACACGATTACTTTATTCGCCAATATCTTCAATCAGGCACCATTGACCTACCTTTTGTTGCGAATTTCTTCACGAACACTCACACTGCTATTCGTTTTCATTTTCTTCCCAACAAACTATCGATGCTCTCTATGGTCGCATCATGAGTTTGAGGGGGCGAATGCATTTTACATCATTTTGGTCTTTCATATTTATTATGATGGTAGTTTTGTCTTTCGATTATGAAAAGTTTTTCTATATGCCTTCATTAAGTTTTGCTACCTAGTTATCAATAATACACCCATCTTTTATCTTCTCTTAGCATTGTAAAACCTTCAACACCCATGCAAATAACCATAAAGATCTAGTACATACGAAGACAACAAAAAACAGGGAATTCAAGGTTTCATTAGAGGCCACAGTATGCAGATAAAAGAAAGTTAATGGATGAGAAAGAACTTGTGGCATGCAAAAGCTGTGAAGGAAGTTATGATATCTCGTATTTAATAGTTCATGTTCATGGTACCATTCAATATGTGAAGGGTAGTTATAGTACAGAAACGAATGCCAAATGGACACTAGTTTGGATATCTTCCATCTGGACTCCATGAAAGTGCTGTAATTTGTTCATCATCATGGCTTCGAAGAAAATCCACTAGAGTCCATCGAGTTCCGGAGCCCCTACAGAGGGTGCTAGAGGTAACTCCAGATCTCACTGATGCTGTATTGCCGGGATAAGAAGCAGCCCATATGAAAATCCCACCCCTGCTCAATCCAATTATTGAAAATAATACTCAATAAAAACCAATATAAGCTGTCGGTTAATCTTCTAAAATCACAATTCAATATTAAGCTAAATGTACAACAAGACTGGAGAAATGTTTTGATACTTGCTTGCATGCTACAGAAAGCGTCCTCCCGCCATTTGGTCTCCATTCAAGGAGCTTAACATCCTTTTGGGATTCATTGGTCAAAATGCATGGTTCCTTCCCTTCTGTTAGAGATTAAAATAAAAAATAAAAAGGTCCAATAAAGAATAAACTATTGCATTCCATGGATCTGAAGGATGATGGATGAAGAGTTTGTTGGCAATACATACTGTGAAGAGAAAAACAATTATCCAGCTCATATCAGTGAATGAACGTTACTGACCTGAATCCCCATAATCACGAATTGTAACATGATTTGGCCCAGAAATGAATGCTAAAATAGGCTTATGTTGATGCCAACTCACACCATGGAGGTCAACCTCTGGCAACAATTTTACCTGCAAAATTTACAGCTTGTTGGCAAGAAACCCATGTCTGTTTTTATTCAGAAGCTCCAATCATCTATTTTTCCCGGCCATGTTTGGTTGGGAGATTAGGAAGCTGGGATTGGACTATATGTGTAGCCGTGTAGGTATCCATTTTGTGAGTTGAAAATAGTTTAATAATGAAAAATCTAATATACCTACAAATTGGAAAAGGAGTTGCCACCCTTTTTTTTTTTTTTTGAAAAGGTATTGAGAAACTCAAAATTGAGATTCAAAGTCCGGGAACTAAGGTACGAAAGGGGAAAGTGTTAAGCACCCTCTTTCGCTAGACCGTATGGTCCGCATCCACTTAAAATGAGTTTGGGGCATTAAAGTATTTCTTGGGATGATTGGTTTATTAAACACTTAATACTTAATAGTTATTAATCCATTCTTAAGTGATGACTGCAAAATAAAGCAAGTAACAAAAGCAGTAAAGTGAGGGGAAAACACGATGGAAGCATAAAACATAAAATACAAGGGGCCCTAGAAATTAAACAGAACTGCAGCCGCAAGAACTAGACCAACGACCGTTATTCTGGTGCATCTTGAACTGACGGCCACAACAACAAAGATGAGGCCACCACTATGGTTTATGCATAGTGCCTTTGTTTTGAGAGGAAGTGTGTGAACAGAGCATCAATGTGAAGAAAATGGCATGAAAGAATGAAATACAAAAGCATAAAACACGCTGAGAATGAAACAAAAGACTAAAAAATACAGGAAATAGAATAACAACCGCAATACTGGATTAGCGGCCGCCATTATAGTTACGTCAGAACTAACGACTGCAACTATAGAATTGCGACCGCAACTGTGGTTCAAGTCACAGTGTACTGGAAATGAAGATATGATGTAAAGAGGAAGATAAGGGATTGGTGTGCTTTACGCATAACCCAGTGCAGGATAAGGAGGACGACTTGGTGATTCCACGTCCACCAACCACTAGGTTCCTCCCTGAGAGGTCGCTATCGGGCGTTTAGTGCGATGAAGTTTCAAGAGGCTAGGAAGCATGAGATTCGATCTGCAATAAGGAGGGGAGATCTCCTATTTATAGAGTGAGGGAACTTCTAGGGTTCCCATTACTAAGGGTTGAAAATGAGCGGGGGCTGCAGATTGAATCTGCAGACGCTCCCCTCGTATAGTAATGCAATCAAATCTCTGGAATTGTGCTATTAGGATCGGATCTGTGGCCGCAAGAATTGTACTCGGCCACCATTCTACTAAAAACTAGAATTGTAGCCGTCATAGTTAAAACTGCTTCCTAAAACTCGCAGCCACCATGGTGATAGTAACTTCCATTAGTTTAAATTATCCTTCGGCTTTTAGTCCTAGATTCTGGGTTGTTTTGAAGAACGGGCCTGGGCTCAAACGGGCATTTGGCAAAGGATTTAGTGTTTTTAAGGATTGTGTTATACTCGTTCGTACTCTTTCATCATTAGGAGGGCCCTGCAACCACTTAGGACTTAATGTTCGATGGGTGCCTACAATATGAGAATAATTCCACATAGTTTCATGTCTGGTTGTTGATTTAAGAAGGGGATTGAAGCAGCCTTAACCGATTTTGTCCCCCATATGGGAACTATTCTAATACCATAGAGCTGGTTTAAGTGGGATTGGACTATTTGAATCATTTAATGATGAGCCTCACTCATTATCCCTCTTTATCCTTTTCCCCATCAAACACAACTTGGTACAAAATAAATTACACTATTTATCTCATCAATAATAGTCTAGCCGTCCATATACTAACAATTCGGATACAATATTAATGTCATAAATTTAAGCATTCAACCAAACATGACCTACATATATTGAACTCATAGCCATAAGCATTTTAGGAACATTATTTGGACAGTTTATAATAAACATTGTAGTCATATCCAACTCACAACTTACACAGTGTCGATACCTAGACAATCAAATGAACTCATCAAACTTTTGCTTTTGTTTGTCAGCACCAGATCGCAACGTAGAAGGCAAGGTAGATCAAGCTAAATTGTACCATAGACTATTATGAAACAATACCTATTCACATTTCAGCCTTAAATAAAGTAACAAGACAATACTAGTCAGTTAATGAAGAGATGTATATTATAGTTCCTATAATGGGATTCATTTTTGGCAAGGGATTCTTCATTATAAATATATGCTAAAGCCTCACAATGTAGTTCTAGAGGTACTTTCTTATTTCTTGATTGCGAACCATCACCAGTCAACTAGTAGTTTGGGGGTATGTTATAAAAAGGGAGAGGACCAAGATCAAAGTCAGAGGCGGCTCAGCAGGGAAGGTATGGAAATTCATCAAAGATTACTTCTTTGGGCATAATATTGTGGTTGTTCCCTTGACTGACCAACAAAAATAAGTTCCAGAGGCATCTACCATTCACGTCGATTTAGGTTTTTTCAAACCATATTTTGATTTTATTCTTCGATCTGAAATTCCTGCAAATCCTTTACTCCTCGAATATAATGGGTCTTAATGAGGTCTTGAATAAAAAATCTAAAAATTATGCATATGTTAGTATTATGCCCAACATAATGATGGAATTTGCAATATTAGTTGGAGTCATAGGGTAGAGGGTTAGCTTATGGAGGCGGTTGAAGGTAGACAAGCCCATCATATTAAATGAACTTTAACGGTAAGTAGGTTCTTGCTACTGGGTTGTCATTGCTTGAACGTTGTTTCATCTTCCTCTACATCTCCTTTGGTTGCCTTGAAGTTTTTGGGAACAGGGAGGACCTAGATGTGAGACATCCCCGATGGCTTAGGATATGGTGCTAAAAGTCTTGAACTGCAAGAAACCTCTAGTGGCTTGATTTTGTTTTCAAAAATTGGAGATAGATGGTTGTGCAATGTAGCAAAGTAACATAAAAAATATATATTTAAAAAAAACTATATATTTAAAAAAAAACTATCCCTAATGGCCTATTTGATTGTAACTATAACAATGGGGAGCACCTTCCTCAATGGAATGTCAAGGATATTTCCTAGGTATCCCTCTTGAAGCGTCTTCCCTGGGGAGCTTTTTCATTTTTTTTTAAGTTGGGTTTTGTTTTGTCTCGTTGTCTTTTTGTTTATTCTTGTTATGAGATGAAAAGTTGAGACTGAGGTGAAACATCATACGAGATGCTGAGTACTGTTGTAAACAGTTGTTGAAACTCAAATATGGGCTAGGGGTACAGGTATTAAACATGGGTCAGTCAGTCAAGAACTTTAGATATGGGCTGCAACCCATGCTTGCTTTACAAATAAGTTTTAAGTGGGCTTTGACCAAATAAGGAAACTTCTTTTGAGTCAGTTTTTTGGTCCGATGGGATTTAAATTTGAGTTGTTATATCTGTGTTTTACAGACATATTACACCAAATTAATGCATTCATATGGTTCATGACGGTATGCATGAGTCATTTTAAAATCATTAGGCCATACGATTTATCATCAATCAATATTTGTGTTCATATTCTATAATATATATTTCATTTGGACAACGTATGCACGTGTCCATATCTAGTTTTTTTATCTTTTTTTTCCTGAGTCCGCGTATCCATATCCAGTTTTTTGATCTTTTTTTACCGGGTTCACTATCCTTCAATTAGAAGTTTGCCGAGTCTGACCCCCACACACATACTCACACTCGAGTCCGGGTAAATTGGTAAAAACAATCAACAAAAATTTTTTACATCGAATGCAAAACACTATATAATACTATAGTATGAAAGGGAGTATCTCACCTGGTGGCTGGTGCAAGCACAAAAGTGAAGCCGGCTCATGCTTTGTAACTGCTACTACTGTTTTTTTTTTTTTGAATTCAGTATTTTCTCCCCCTTCACATGTTTAATTAAGAGTTATCTCTTATTCTTACCTTTTCCTGTCTACTACTTCGAAACCCTTATCAATTACCATTTGATTTGATTTCTTTCCCTTTATCTTGTAATTTGGCTCCTCTATTACAATAAGTAAGATTGCACATGCATCTTGTGTTACAAAGTTGAGTGTGTTTGTATGCAAACAAACTTTCTCACTAAATTTTTGTACAGACTTGAATTTTTAATTGATTATTGTGCTATTATTTATTGGGTATGTGGGTAGTGGGCCCATTGTTTGGTACTCTCTTCTCTTGCTTCTTTAAACTCTCGCTACAATAAACTTTGTATTCAAGTGCATATAAGATTCAAACATCGGATTTTCGTGACACCAAAGAAGAGAGGAACACTCTACACAGCGAGGGCTTCAACCTCCACTAATTAGCTTTTCGATCCGATTACTTTGCATTTCAAACCTCTCTCCTCTCTCCACTCTCCTCTTTTGCTTGATTTTTTAGGTAAGTTTTCTATATTTTAGCACAACATGGGTTGTTTTGTATATTGTTGCTATTTTGGAGGGGATTGGGATTTTAGGGTCCTAGAGAATGCCTCTTGATTTAAATGCATGAAATGTGGAGATATATGGTTTTTATGAGATATGTAGAGAGATAACATGTATTAGATGTACTATGCTGATTTAATTTGAGATTTTTTAAGAAAGGCATAGATGAGGGTTTATATGGTATTTGGAAAATATTACGTATGTTGTAATAAATGTTAAATTCAGGGTACGTTTATGTGATTAAGTTGATTTAAATTGCATATTTGAGATACTAGTGATAATTGCATGAAAATTGGCCAAGAGTAAGTTGTGGGATAATGTAATGAGTTATTGTGATAAATGTGGTATTTGGAAATGGAATGAAATTTTGGTGCCAATGTGATATAAATTGGAAAAACAGGAATTTGGAAACGAAAATGAGATTTTCGTGCGAGTAGATTTTCTTGCAGGACTAGACTCGACGGGATCAAGGACTCGGTCTGTGTAAGACTGTAAGTGTGTACATTGAATTTGGAACGGTTGGGTTATGCCACAGGAAAATAAGAGGGGTACAACGTAGCCAACAATCAAAAGTCGTAATTTGCACAAGGAACGGGATTGGGTGGTCCCTTGATTTTATCGCTAATAAAGACAGATTGGAGAATTAGACTTGTGTTATGCAAGATCTCCGGGTGTAAATAACCCAAATTCTGGAATTTCAAAAATGGAAATTGAAATTGGGTAACATTTTAAAAAAAGAAAATTACAATTACGTTGTAAATGAGAAATGGAAAATGGTTGGATATGGATGCATGGGGGGTGTAGATACGTGAGTGTCTTAAGTAGAACTTGTTCTAAAGAACGAGTGTGTTAAGTAGAACTTGTTCTAAAGAACAAGTTTTCTTCAAAATGTTAAATTGGGAACTTACCTATATTGCTACATATAGCAGTATGCACGAATACAATCGCATATTAGTTATATGCATAGTTTTCCTACTGAACCGTCGTACTTATGTCTAACAGTTCAGAAACCAACAAGGAGCCACAGGCTTTACGGTTCAGATACCAACAAGGAGCCACGGGCTTGACGTAGTTGAGGAGCTCATTTTTGGGGCCATCATACTCATGCCTAGCATTACAAGTGCCAACAAGAAGCCACAACTTGACATAGCCAAGGAGCTCCTTTGGGGATTTAACTTCTTTTCCAAACTTGTGGGCCTAAGGCTAAGGTTACATTTTAGGGATATACATGTAATGTAATGCCATGGCAAAGTGCATTATTTCTGGGACGTGTAATTGATAGAAGCTTAATAGGAAAATATTATAGGGTGACTGTAATACCAAAGGTATTGCTATGGCATTACATGCATGATTTGTTTCATGAAGTGCATGATTAATTGCATTTAGAGTTCTTGTTATTATTTCAAAAGAATATGTGTGAAAGCATCCTATATTTATGCAAAGAAAAGCATGTTGATGCATGTTATACTT
Source organism: Heliamphora exappendiculata (assembly GCA_034768845.1). Taxonomy (NCBI): domain Eukaryota; kingdom Viridiplantae; phylum Streptophyta; class Magnoliopsida; order Ericales; family Sarraceniaceae; genus Heliamphora; species Heliamphora exappendiculata. The sequence goes on along the minus strand of JAOTRH010000010.1, from coordinate 3,184,562 downwards.
GATAAGATGAAAATTCTTGTAGTTTGCGCCTGTATAATATACAATGTATCGAGAAGAAGCTTGGTGTGCTTCACTTATTAATCTCGTTAATATATAATTATGCGATTAAGACGATTTTGAAATCTTTAATTGAAATGCTTAAAATACTTATGTTAATGTTTAAGAGACTAAGGGATGAACATGCAAAAGTTAATCAAGATTAAGTAGGAATAAGTATGATTAATTAGCCTAATTAGGGTTAATTACCGGTAAATATGATTAACCTAATTAGGTGAGATTAACTAGTCTAAACTTGATTAAATAGATTAATACATGATTAATTAACCTAATTTGGTGATTAGAAAATTGGTGACTCAATTAGTGTGTAGGTGTCATTCGAAAACTAAATCTTGATGTAAAATGTGGACATATGTATATATGTGACATAAGGATATAAATTCTCTAGAAAAGTTGAGAAAAGAGAATAGAAAGAAAAGCTTTACAAAAAATTCTAGAGAAAGGTGTTTGGCTAGAGAGGAAGTGAAGGAAAATGAAAGAAAAATCAAGAAAAGTGAAGGGGAAACATAGGGCTTTTATACAATACTTCAAATTAAGGTAAGAAACTTATTCTCCATGGTATTCTCAATCTCATAATCTGAAAATAACAAGGTTAGAATGGATTAAAATTGACTAATTGATGAGTTTAAGGTTAACACATGCTAAAAGTTAGGGTTCTTTTCGGTTCCCAAAAAGTTTAGAATCCATAGTAATTTCATCATTTAATTACATGAATATTGAACCTAGATGAATATAAAATCTTAGAATACCTTGTTGCAAGTGTGATACATGATTAAACTTGAGATTTTGACTTTGGACATAAAGCATGATCAAACATAAGCAAAATATCAACATATCTAGACATTTCTTACACCAGCCTTCACTCTTTTGATCATAATATTTTGTATCTTCGAAATTAGATGATCATACCACAACCATTAGAAACTAGATTTTCAAGACTTCAATTCAGACACAAATTTTGCCCCAATGGGAGTCCGAAAGGTTGAACTATGGTTGTTTGAAGTTCTTAAACAAAAGTTGTCTAATCCACTGGTTTTGGGCATCCGAACAGTTATGGCCCCAAATATGTTAATTTTTATGATACTTTTAACACTTTTTATGAGGTCTTAAGTGGCATAATAACCTAGAATGAAATATAGCATCCACAATTTGTTATAACTTCCTCAAAATATAATCTTATGTGTATTCTACCATGAGTATAATATATGCTTTTCATGTAGGGACTTTTGATTAAGGAGGGTTTAACTTAGAACAAGTATTTGAGGTGAGTATTACTATATCTTGGTTACACTTGTAAACTATACTTTTCAATATAAATGTTTACAATTGAAATCTTATGTTCCTTATCAAATGCTCTTCAAGGCTTTCATGGATATCAATATGTTAAAATGTACGTGCTTTGATCTATTAGTGTTATCCGCAGTTATCCCATGCTACTAGGAGAAAGAAAATATCTAGTAGTGTTATAATGAGACGTCTCAACCTCTTTTCCACCAATTGTGGTTACAAGATAAGATGCCGGAGTCGGCCCGGTAGTCCTTCCTGAATAGCTCTGTGGTGATGACATCATGTCTGATTTGAAATGCTATAAACTTTATTGATATAATCAAAGTGGATTTATTGATGCTTTAAACTTTGGTTCTATGGAATATTCTTGACTCGATTTATATGCATTATACAGAAAAAGGCTTGACTTAAGATATCTATGAATCTTTCATAACCTTGGTATATAATATTCACGGGCTTTTAAGCTTATGCGTTGAATCATGAATCAATTATAAGAGAAACTTGATTGAATACAAAATACTAACCCACAACATATCTTTGATTTAATTAGCCAACTTTAAGGTTCTTTTTTTCCTTAAGTTGTTTTTTTTATGTTTTTGATAACAAAATACCAAAACTTAAAACACTCATAATTTTGTATCTTTTATGTGTTTTAATGGAAATGAATTTTTGTTAGTTGCAATCTTGTGCTACAACATACATAGTCGTCATTTAATCTTATGTTTGAGACCCTTTTTCCCATAAAGAGGTTGATCAGACATCCTCAAGGCAACTAGCATTGGCATGGGTTTAGTATTCAAGGGCTTTTAAGTTTATGCATTGAATCTTCCATCTTTTCAGTGATGAAGTGTAGAATGGTTCAAAATTTAAGATGTGCATATGTATAGAGATAGCATGCTTAAGAGCTAGTTGTTTTGTACATATAGAGTTGCGAGCTATGTAGTATACTCTTGTGACTTTTACTTTGTGATGTATGAAAGGTCCTCTTCTAATGCTTTTGTATGGTTATGTTATATAATAGAATTTCATATCATCTTACTTATGCACAGCTCTTATGGAAATGATTTTGTATTGTATTCTTAATGAAAAAGGAAACAAATTTACATGTTCTATTATTAAACTTCCGTTGTATTATGTTTTATCCCTTAATTATTCATAGAAGACCAATATTAAATGATGGAATGGTCTTAGGTAGTCTAAAACTACCGACCGGTCTTGACCCTAATCCTGTAGGGGTGTATATAGGTCGTGACAGTGACATTTTGTGTTTTGGTATCATGATTAGTTTGGAGGATAACTATGATGAGAATGAATGAAATTTCTTTTATTGAATGTATATTGCCTTTAAAATCTCGTTAAATTTCGTATATGAATTGGAGGATATGTTATGAAAAGCATGGAGGTGTGGCCTTGGAGCCAAAGATCTTGATGTAATAATATATGGGATGTGTATGGCTGATTTCATGAATTTTGGGGCCTAGGTTGGATTTCCTTTGGATTTAAGAATCCTACAATTCGAGTAGGTCCAAAATCCCTATAGTGGTTCTGATGCTCGAGCAGCCAATTCACCATTCTTGGGTATGTGATGCGTCATTGAGGTTAATTACCTCTCTATGATTCATATTATTCTCTCATACATCCTTGGATCTCATATCTGGGGTGCAACAATTTTATTGCTCTGTCTTCTCAAACGGGCTAAACTAAAACACTGCAAAGTGTTGAATTTTAAGAATTAGGCGAATGATTGTTAGGTTTTTACGCTCGTCATATTCTATCTCTTTTTGGTAACTCTGTCACAATGGTTTTATATTTTTCTTATGGATTAATGTTAGCTTGCGTGTGGAAAGTTTTGTTACTTGAACAGGTGTGACAAAGAACCGAGAATAGACTTTCACCGATCGATCGGTCTGTTAGCCGATCGATCGGTCCTTTTTGCAGAATTCACCCTGGAGTAGTCATGTGTTTTTACCGAGAGCGTTTATTAACCGATCGATCGGTATGTTAACCAATCAATCGGTCTTGTAAACCGATCACACGTTTTGTTTCTTTTTTTGTGTCTTAGGATTGTGTTTATAAGTTTGTTTTGGTTTGTCTGTGCGGCTGTACGTTTGATGAGATAGATAGAGCTTTGAGAGTTTGTATTCTAAAGAGAAGAAGAGTCTCTAAGTGATCTGAATAGTTTTGATACAACCACCGGAGCTTCAAGATGTTGTTCAGATATCAAAGTTGATCCATGCACTAACTTGAGAGGAGTCTCAAGTAACGAAGACCAAGAGGAGGATTCCAACGGCAAACTCGCACGAATTTGGTGAACGAGGATTCGACAAAAAGACTGGTTAACAATAGGTTGAGGATTCAACTGAGTTTTGTAAGAGTTTCTTGTAACCAAAACTTTTATTATAGTGTGTCTTTTGGACTTGGATAAGTCCCGTGGTTTTTTACCCGTTTGGGTTTTCCACGTAAAAATCTCCTGTCTTGTGAATGGTTGTTTGATTGTCTTTGTTTTTCTCATCTTTGTTTCTCCTATACGTGCAAATCAAACAAAAGGTTTTCTAGGTTTTGGGGGCAATCTATTTTTTCAATTGGTATCACAACAGGATTCTTGTTTATCCTACTTTTTGTTTGATTTTCACTTATGGATCATCTAAAAGAGGGTGCATCCACAAGTAGACCTCCTCTTCTCGATGAAACTAACTACCCGTTCTGGAAGGTTAGGATGAGAGCTTTTTTTAAGTCCATTGATGAGAGAGTTTGATTAGCTGTTACAGAAGGGTATATTTACCCGACCATGACAATTGATGAGAAAACTGTTCCTAAGCCTTCGGCTAAATAGGATAGGACTGACTTTGAGAATGCCGGGTGGAATAATAAGGCTATGAACGCTATCTTTAGCGGGGTCACACAGGAGGAATTTCGTAGAATAAGCACGTGTGACTTGGCTAAAGAAGCGTGGGACATTCTTCAAGTCACTTACGAAGGAACTCAAACCGTAAAAATCTCCAAACTTTAACGTCTTACCACAAGTTTTGAAACCCTACGTATGAAAGAAGACGAGAAGTTTGATGATTTTTATGCTAAGTTAAGTGACATTGTTAATACTTCGTTTAATCTTGGTGAAAAGATCTCTAATTCTAAAATTATTCGAAAAATATTGAGATCCCTTCCCGAACGCTTCCAACCAAAAGTCACTGCAATAGAAGAAAGCAAAGACATTGACTCAATTACAGTTGAAAGTTTGATTGGAAACTTGCAAACTTATGAGCTAAATTTTCAAAATCATAAATCTTCAAAAAATCTTGCTTTCACGTTAGCTCAGGGGTTTGTTAGTGATTCTAATGATGAATTCAATCCTAAAATGATGGCAACGTTTGTCAAAAAGTTTAAAGAATTTTGGAAAAACAAAAAGCCAAATTAGAACGACAAATCTCATAAGCGATTTGGGAATGACAAACCTAAGAATGGTCCAAAACTCTTTGACGAAAAGGGGCAAAAATTTCAAAACTCAGGCCCCCAGTGTTATGAGTGCAAAAGTTTTGGGCACATTACATAGGAATGTCCTAACAAGATGAAAAAGAAGCAAAAAGTGTTTACTGTAACTTGGGATGATGAAAGTAAACTTGAGTTAAGTGACGACAATGAGGATCAGTATGATGATAATAACGTCATAGCCTTTATTGCTTCTGTTCATTCTGAGGCTAGTGACAATGACATAACTGAGCATGTGATTAATAGTGAAAAAGAAGATGATGATGTTCAAATTATTGAGGGAGAAGATAGTGATACTCTCCAAGTAGCTTGCGATAAGCTCTACAAGGAAAGTTATGTGTTAATCAAAAAGTGTGCCAAACTTGTTTTTCAACTTAAAACCTGTGAAAGTGAGAAAGAAAAACTTATGCAAGAGCTTCTGATGGCTCAAGCTAAAGAAGATGATTTGAAAAATGAAATGAGTATCTTGTGCATTAATCTGGAAAATTGTAAACAAGAAAATGAAAGATTTATGTTGTTGAATGATGATAAAGCTGCTAGAATGTCTGAGTTAGAGCATACAATAACTGATCTTGAAAACAAATTGAACAATACTACTGTTACTCTTAAGCGTTGGAATGCAGGTTCAATTGCATTAGATGGATTACTCGGAGACCAAAAGGCAGCAAGTGACAAAGCTAGACTTGGATTTGCTGGGACTTCCACAAATAAGCAGTCAACTGAAAAACTCAAAGCAGCTCCAGTGTTTGTGAAAGCAGGTTAATGATGTGAGTGTCAAAGGCAATAAAGAAGTGAACTTCACGAAAGTGAAGTCAGTGGGACCAAGTACGACAGGTAAGGCCACCACACAACGTGACGAGGTAAGAAAATCGAACTCTACTCTTATATGTCATCATTGCGGTAATTTGGGTCACATTCGTCCTTATTGTAAACTTTTACATCGCATGCTCATAACTAATAAGAAGTTTGTGCCCATCTGTCATTACTGTGGAGTGAAATGTCATGTTAGACCACATTGTTTTAAATTGCATGAAATGTCTCAATTGAGCTATCATGTCCAATTTCATAGATCGTCTTTACCTAAGGCCCCTGGAATACATTCAAAAGAATCTGCTCCTGTGAAAACTAGGAAAGTCTAGGTTCAGTCTAAAGGTCTAAAAGCTTCTGTGATTCAGACTGCTATGAGAGCATAAAGTACACACATGTGGTATCTTGACAGTGGATGCTCTCGACATATGTCAGGGGATAGGTCTCTGTTTGCCTCTTTAGAGTCTTATAATGGTGGGACGGTGACTTTTGGGGACGGGAATTCCACTAAAATCATAGGAAAATGCATTATTTCTTCCCCTGGGCTTCCCAAATTGGAAAATGTTCTTTTGGTTGACAGTTTAAAGGCAAATCTGTTGAGCATTAATCATATGTGTGACACTCGTCATGAAGTGCATTTTTCAAAAAATAATTGCATTATTTTAGATAAGAAAGGCAAAACTGTCATGCATGGTGTTAGAACATCTGATAATTGTTATGGCATTATTCCCTTAAATGCTAAGACTTGTAATTCTGTCAAAATCAATTATGCGGAATTATGGCATTGGAGACTTGGACACGTTAATTACAAGAATCTATCTAAGATTGCCAATAAAGAGTTAACCAGAGGAATTCCAAAGTTGGGTAGTCCACTGAATCATGTCTACGGTGCATGTCAGATAGGCAAACAGACTAGAGTTCCTCATAAAAAGACTGATACCTTAGGCACAAAAGCTCCTCTGGAGCTGATTCACATGGACCTGATGGGACCAACGAGGACAGAAAGTGTAGGAAAGAAAAAGTACATTTTTGTGGCAATAGATGATTTCTCTCGTTTTACTTGGGTTAGCTTTCTTAGAGAGAAGTCTGACACATTCTCTAGTTTCAAAACTCTTGTCCTTAAGCTTCAAAATGAAAAACCCAAGTCCCATAACTCTGTTGTATGAATTCGGTCTGATCATGGTAAGGAGTTTGAAAACTCCGACTTTACTTCGCTGTGTGAAGAGTTGGGTATACATCATGAGTTTTCAGCTCCGAAAACTCCTCAACAAAATGGGGTAGCTGAAAGAAAAAATCATGTTCTTCAAAAAATGGCTCGTGTCATGTTGCAAGACAAGAATGTTTCACAACATTTTTTGGCAGAAGCGGTAAATACTGCATGTTATATTATTAACCGTGTCAACCTGAGACCAGGAACTCTTTATACACCCTATGAGCTTTGGAAAGGAATTAAACCGAATGTCAAGTACTTTCATACTTTTGGTAGTAAATGCTATATTTTTCAGGACAGAAAACAGCTGGGTAAATTCGACTCCCGTGGTGATGAGGGGATCTTCTTGGCGTACTCCACAAATAGCCGTGCATATAGAGTTTTTAACAATAGAATATCTAATGTTATGGAATCTATAAGCGTGGTTATTGATGATGAACCGACTTTTACATCTTCCGATACTGATTTACCTATTTCAGGTACACAACTTGAAGAACTGGAAGCTGAAAAGGCTAAAAACTAGTCTACTCTGGAAGGACACGAAGAACCTACCGAGAAGACTCCCACAAATGTGAAACAAGAGTCTCAGGTGCAAGAAGCAGAACCCAAAGGTTCTCACAAGAAAGGTTTGGAGCCATCAGCACAGGTGAAGCTCAATCATCCAATATCTCAAATTCTTGGAGATGTCACGGATAGGATGCGGACTCGGCGACAAATGCGAGATGAGGTAACATTTATGTGCTATGTATCTTTAATGGAACCAAAAAATATCAATGATGCCTTACTTGATGAATGTTAGACTAATGCCACGCATGAAGAACTGGAACAATTTGCTAAGAATAATGTATGGGAACTAGTCCATCGGCCCTCTGACAATGTCATTGGCACCAAATGGATATTCAAAAATAAAACAAATGAATTTGATGAAGTGATTAGGAATAAGGCTAGACTGGTTGCTCATGGTTACACTCAGGTTGAAGGAATTAATTTTGATGAGACATTTGCCCCAATGGCCCGTCTCGAGTCTATTAGAATTCTTTTTGTCATTGCTTGTAAGCTCTACGTCAAATTGTTCCAAATGGATGTTAAAAGTATTTTTTTGAACGGTGATCTTAAAGAAAAGGCATATGTAGAACAACATAAAGGGTTTGTTGACCCGTCTTTGCCCAATCATGTTCTGAAACTGAGAAAAGCACTTTATGGGCTGAAACAGGCTCCCAGAGCCTGGTATGACAGGTTAACTTCATTTTTGTTAGGAAAAGGTTTCTCTAGGGGTGGTGTTGACAAAACCTTGTTTATCTACACTCAAACCCATGACATTCTTGTAGCTCAAATCTATGTCGATAACATAGTTTTCAGGTCTACTGATGACATCTTAATGAAAGAATTTTCGACAGAAATGAGCAATGAATTTGAAATGAGTCTAATGTGTGAACTGAACTATTTCTTAGGGCTTCAGGTCAAACAGACTGAATCTGGCATGTTTATTTCTCAATCCAAATATGTTAGGAATTTTGTCGAGAAATTTGGTCTAGAAAATTCAAAACATGCCCGAACCCCGATGAGCGTCAACACTAAGTTGTCCAAAGATGAGTCTGGAAAGCCTGTTGACTAAATCATGTACCGGAGCATGATAGATAGTTTGCTGTACTTGACTACAAGTCATCCTGACATTACTTTCAGTGTTGGGGTTTGTGCAAGATATCAGGCGTGTCCCAAAGAGTCTCACCTGCAGGCTGTGAAACGTATTATCAAATATGTGAATGAGACTTCTGGGCATGATATTTGGTTTACCTATGATACGCCTGCTGTTATCGTTGGTTTTTTGGATGCAAATTAGGCTGGGAGTGTCGGTGATAGAAAAAGCACCTCGGTGGGTGTTTTTACATAAGAAACAATCTTGTTTCCTGGCATAGCAAAAAGAAAAATGCCATCTCTCTTTCTACAGCTGAAGCCGAATACATAGCAGCTAGAAGTGGTTGCACTTAGCTTCTGTGGATGAAGAAAATGCTGTCTGACTATGGTTTTAAACAGGGTCCAATTGTGTTGTATTGTGACAACACCAGTGCAATAAACATTTCGAATAACCTTGTTCAACATTCTCGAACTAAGCACATCGATATTCGTCACCACTTTATTCGGGATCTTGTAGAGGACGGCACAATTGTTCTTGAGCACATAGATACTGAGTTTCAGCGAGCAGATATTTTGACCAAACCCCATGACCATCTTTGGTTTGAGTTTCTCCGAAAGACTCTAGGAGTCTACCTTGTCGAATAATGTGTTTTTCTT
>JAOTRH010000010.1:3120341-3170131 GCA_034768845.1 Heliamphora exappendiculata | reverse complement strand
ATATAGAGAGAGAGAGAGAGAGAGAGAGAAAGAGAGAGAGAGAGAGAGAGAGAGAGACTCATACTCAAGTCTCTGTTGATTTCACAGATGGTGACTGAACCAGGAGAAGGATACGAAGGCATTTTTCGATTGTTCTAGAGAGAGGGAGAGAGTGGGATGGCGAGTAGGGTTCCGTTCTACTCTAATTGCTAATTAACAAATTCCCCCTTCCCGCCAGGTTATTTTTCTTTTTTCGGCTCGTTAACCTTCATTTCAGACTATTAACAAAATACTATTTTGTAAACCTTATTCTTAATTTATGTAAAAGTATTTTTATGTTTTTTTTTCAGACTATTAAGAAAATACTAGTTTTTAAGCCCTATTCTTAATTTACGTAAATGTATTTTTATGTTTTTTTGTTAATAATGTTTTTTATTACTGTAGCTGAATATAATATATCATACTATGTAATATTAATAATGAAAAATATTAACAAGAAATTGTTGTTATTAACAACGAACAAATCACGCACCATATATGTCAAAGTATGTTCATATGCAAAATTTGTTAGATGCGTATCTCAACTACTTGGTTACTATTTATAAGAAAGATTATCACGAAGTGACTTTGATCAAATTGGCAGCATTATTACGCGAATTGTAAATCAAAAGATTATTAATAAGTGGTCACACATATTGTTGTACAATTTATCAAGCACTCACATTAATATTGGGTTGCCAGACTTAACATGTACATCAGCGAACCATTTAATTTAATCGCTGACGGTATGTGATTTTAACTTTTTGAGTGATGATTACGTCAACGTCAAGCTTACTGTCACATTGTTACTTGTCATGCAATATGAAACAAAGCTAGTCACGTATTCTATGAAAAAGTTTGAGCTAGTTAAATATATTGTTGAATGTAATAGTATTACATTAAGTAAATAATATTATATTATCGAAGTACACTCAATGACATATCACATCCAGATGAACCTATCATTGCCTGCCAAGGCATGTTCATCTTCATGCCTTATTTGCCAACAAATACCACAATGATTCGTCACGCACTAGCTTGATACGCCCGTCTTGTTGTGGATGCAGTTGTTCTATAGATGTCCTAACTTTGATGGCCTTAAACGATTAAGGTATACGATTAGCAAATGAAATTTGGCTTAGCCCAATAATCATCATGTGGTATTGGTTGTAACTTGTTCTACCAAAGTTGTAAGTGGCTAGTGAATACGTTGGGGCAACCAAGAAGAAGGATCCATACCCAGCTTGGTAGTAACAGCTAGCATGTACGAGTAAAGGTATTAGTAAATCTCATATTATTCGCACTTACGGGTTTGGGTGCGAATCTCCAACTACGTGGCAGTTAAGACCCCTTCCCTGGTGAACTCCGTTACTACTTAGTGTTGGAGGCAAATTTCTAAGATCATTAATTCGTAAACGATTTTTCAAAAAAATAAAATTAAACGGGTAATCGCCGAAACAAGCATCAAATAAAAACTTTTGATATCGAACGATCAAAATAAAAACCCATGCCACCACAATTAATTCAGATTAATATCTTTTGGCCGATTATTCAACTACGAATTTTGATTTTTCAGGTTGAAGCTCTTATCAGATCTTCTACTATATTTTCGATGTGATTCCCGAACGTAGTGTGGGTTACGATCCTTCGAGAACTGATACCGGCAGAATCTGGGCAACCTTAGTCTTGAAAGACAACTTATGAATTTGGTTTAACCTACCTGCATATTTATAGGAATATAACAGGGACTTGTGGAGTAATTATGATATAGACTTCTAGTGTGACCCAGATACCCTTCCGGCGATTTTTGCAAATATACAAACCTTTCAACAATTTCTGTAATTATGAAAACCTTGCAGTGATTTTTGTAATTTTCATAAAATACTAAATTATAATTCATACCACTAAAGAACTGTAACTGCACTCTTATCTATAATCTGAAGACAAATTTGTATTGAGTTTCTGCTATTAAATGCTTAACTCATCTCCCCACGTTAAGATTCTCGATATCCGCCAATTAAATTTAATTACTGACAATTTAATTTAATCGACATCTTTAAATTTTTTTAAGTCCTTCTGCTTAACTGACTTGACTACCGGATAATTAAATTCACATGTAGGATTTAACCCAGTCAAAACTTATAAACTTCCTTAAGGAGGTATCGTCAATCCCGAACAATTGAGACGCGAATTTCGTCAATAATTAATATTTACCATATAATTAATACCGTTATTCAACTCGCTGGGGCTATTGACCTATTAAAGATCGCACCCTCTAATGAATTAAAACAACTAATATTAAATATATGCAAATAATAATTATTTTAGAATTAAGAGTATAAGCACTCATAATAACCTTTGGTGTGAATTAATTTATATAGTCAGTATAAAATTAATTACCCAAATGTGGTCATAGTCAATACACACAAAATGTACTAGCACAGCGAATCGGAACAATAGACGATACTATTATATGTGCCCGTAATCAAGACAAACCTATTAAAACTCTGTGTTACAGTTGTACCAATAGTTTATCCAATTTTATCTAAACTGTGAACAAAAACTTATATTCTGTAAGAACCTATGATCTAATCTTTTATGTGCAAACCATACTCTATACATCAAATTAAATACTATACAGAATACAAGATATCCATGTATAATATTTAAAGAAATGATATTGCATGCATTGCTCATTAAAATTCTCATAAAATGAAAAAATAAATTTATTAAAATAAAATTAAATACTAAAACCAAATAAAATTTATGATTTTTAGTATACAATCATAACAATTAGAAGGCAATGGAAGGTTATCTCGACACAAGCAGTGATGGGTATACTACAAGCTCCTTTCAGTACAACGTTGTAGTTTGGACATAATTAGTGATCGTCACCCCCTAACGATGACCGCCATTTTGGAAAAGAATCTATTTTACACAGTTTACACAGCCCAACTAATTGAAAGCTTAAAGGCTCAAAGTTTTGATCTCTTTCATTTTACTCTCAAACTTCCTCACTTAATATTCACGCAAGTCACTAAGTAATTGGAGTTTTGGACTAAAAAATCTCAAGAAATTTTAACTCGACCGTTAACTACCCAGTTGACCAAGGGCTCGATGGAGATGTCTTTGACTTGAGGGGTACCCCACATATGTTAAATCATGGGGTAGTTGGGACCTACCTCATCCCAAGACTGGAATTCCATTTTCTCACCAAAGACGAAGAAGAATATTTCCTTTTAGTGTTTGTTGGATGAAAGATATCCTTAGATAAGAGCTCAATCTTCGGAATGAGGCTGCAAAAAATACTAGCCTGGTTACTTCTCCTCAAGCTGGTAGCAATGCGAGAATTCCTCGACAGTCAAATGGTCTAAGCCGTTGCTGCTCTTCTCCAAGAGGATGATCATCTCGATCAATATCCTCTATAGTTCGCCAAAAGCTATTAAGCTGAGAAAAGCTAAAAGTCATTTGACTATGAGAAGGAATGGAAGACGAAGGCTAGCGATGAAGGCATGCTAGTACAAGCATACCTCATCCTCGTATAAGGAGCAAGCCTTTTCCTAAGCAGAAGGGGCATGTAAGCTAACCGATGAAGGGTGGGAGTAAGTCTCTCGTAGATGTTCGAGGTCAAAAGTATAAGAGAGAGATGGAGAGGCAATAGCCTCAGTACCAAAAGACTTATTTGACCCCACTAGGACTAGTGCCCTAGAATTGGAACTATCCTCACCACTCTTTTATACAGGATGTAAGAAAGATAAGGTTCCCTAGAGTTAGTCTTAGAATTAATAGACTAGGGGTAGTCACCGATTCCCCTCATGACTATGGGAAGAAAGAGTTTGACAAAATCAAAAGTTTGAATGGTGATTTATTCAAAGCGAGGACACTCAAAGAAGAAAGTGACTTGAAGGAGGAATTCTAAACTAACGAAGTTAAACACTTAGCCTATTAAGCAAAAATGAGGGGGAAAGGGGTGAAAAGAGAACTCGGTATCCAGATATGAGAAAATGAATGTGTAAGAAGTGAAGGGAAGAAACTTACTAGGAAAAGAAGAGAGAATGCAAGCGTCGAAGGATATAAAGGATGCCATCGACGGAAATGAGGAGACAACAGTACGAAGAAACAACAGTGAGAAAACAGTGCTAGGGATATATACTAAAGCCATACTTTTGTATAATGAATTTTGATATTTTATTTTATGGATAATTAATTTTGAGTACTATGTTAGGAATCTATTTTGGGATAAGTCCAAATCACTTACAGAATAACCCAAGAGATCATTTTTTCAAATTTTGTCAAAATATCAAACGTAAATACCCTTTTTCTGTATATAGTTATACGAATTATTTATGGTATTTTAAATTTTAAAATACCATATTTAACCGTATTTAACGTTAAGAGATTTCGTGTATATTAAAGCCATTATGGTGTAACGCCATAAATTCCATTATGAACTTTTCAATTGTCATTAACGCAATCATCTTTTTCCAACTCGATTCGATTTTTTTTTTACTACAAATTGTGGTTACTGGATTCCATTTTCAAAATTCCTCCAAAGTAAGTTTACTAGATTCCATGTTGTATCATTAATTTGTAGGATATTACCATTGATGTTAATATATTCATTAGTATTTGATTGATTAGTCTGGCATGTTGAATACAAAAATCAATTTAGGTTCGGAATCAGTTTATGCATAGATGAGACTGAATATAAGAACTTTCGAATGATTTCAGCAGTTTGAATAGAAGACTGAATTAGGTTTAAATGTGAACTAATCATGAAGATAGACATTGATGTTAAGTAGTTTTCGATTGATGTTTAGTAGTTTCGCTTGATTCAATATAAAATGTGGCTTCCATTATCATAACACAATATAAGCATCACATTTTCTTTGCATGGATTGAAGAAATCTTCGCACTTACAGTACAGTATTGGGGAGAATTAAATAACTCAATCTCATTGCACAATGCGAGTTAGTCTTCATAGCATAAAATCTTGTAATGTCAATTTAATTTCGCATTCTCATTATACATTGCAGCTAGTATAGTTTAGTGTATAAACATTTTGTAATGTGAGTTTAAGTTCTCATTCTCATTGTAACGCCCCGTCTTTCGGGCACGTCGGGACATACATAACTGTAAATAAAGTGGATGATCTAGCCATTCATTCATAGTTATATACAGTAAATATTACATTATTGAGAGTTTCGAACTGATCATAGGTACATAACAGCTACAGTTTCACAAAAAATTTACAAAAATTACAATATGCGCCAGGAAAATAAATGAAAAGAACAAAAAGAAAAACTTGAATCTTCATTAAGCATCGTCGGGATTCTCTTGCTCCTGGAACTCACCCTGGTAATCGTAGCCTTCTTCTCCTTCGGGGACCTCCTCTTCAAAGATATCCTCTCCCTCGCTTGTGGCACGAACGCCATGAGTTAAAGCCCAGAAAAAAACACTATAAACTTTCTAACCAATCTCACGGCACAAAATTTACCACAACGCATATCATTTAACACTTAGTACATTTTAAAATCAAGAAGGCAGGTAAATTTGACAATTTTATCATGATAGGCAGATAAGTGAATAAACATGCGAGGATGCCCAACCCGACATACACTCAGAATCATATCATGAATTCCACGCCGGGAATTATCAGAGTAGACTTTATGGGAGTTGATCACAAAAGCCATCATTGCGCCTCGTTACGAATAGTAAATGCATCGCCGGGCTTCATATCACGACTGTTTTAGTCAATGGTAACGGCGTGGGGTTTGGGCCACCCTCTGAGCCAACCTATAACCAACAATCAAATAATATATATCCGATTTGTCCTACCTTAATACTTGTGATGTATTTGTCGGTGTCAACGCAAAGTCTAAGCTACGAAAAATCAGAATACTAGTGACGAGCCCATGGTGCCCAATAATTTTGTTCATAAACAATTTTCATACACTGGGGACATACCCAGGGTGTACATAGGGAATATATCCCAAAATATTTCATAAAAATCAGTAACCAGGGACGCCTTATACTCAGAACCGAGAAAGAGAACAACTCCAATATATCGCAAACCACATTAGTAGATATAGAATGGACTCTAATATGGCATGAGGTAAGTGTGACAAAGCCCATGGTGTATAACATGCATCTCAAGTACAACTATTTATAGCATGGCATAGCATATGGTACAACTCATTAAAGCACTAAGTACAAGCATACGAAGTATAAGTCACAATTCTCAAGACTTGGTTTAAACTTTATAGCATGAATTCTAATCATCATATAATCACTTTAAAACATTAATCATCCAATTAAAAACAATTAAAACATATACTTCGAGTCCCACAACAAAGACATGTCAACCACACACTTAACAACTTGAGGGTTAACTTTCAAGTATTAATTTGAAAAGAATAGTAGTGTTTAAGGGTACTTAGACTTAGAGTTAAGTTAAGAGAAATAAGCCATTGTGTAAAATAGGTTCAGTCACCCATAAAACACACACCAGAACCTATTTTCAATAGAAGGTTTAAAAATAGTTTGGGGGATCATTCGGGGGTTGTTGGATTTGATTTTTGGACAGAAACTATATAGATGTGTTACCTACACTTTTCATGAAAATTACTTTTGGAATAGGTCACTAAAAAATATGAATTTTTGGTTGCACAAAAACATGTGACAGAAGGTTCTATTATTCACAAATCCACAACAGTGACTTTCAGAGGTGTTTTTACATATTAAATCTCAATATTTTGGGCCCATTTTTGGTAGGTAGCTAGATATGTTTTCTATAACTTTCATGTTTTGACTTAAGCCCAGATCTCGTTTTAAAGTAGGGTTTTTAGGTCTACAATACTGACTAGTCTAAAACTGACATACTTTGAAAAAAATATTATATCTCGAGTTCTACTCATTCAAATCAGTTTAATCAAATTTTATATGAAAGATAATATCAAACCTAGGTCTGGATATCGCTAGCCTCCTAGCTCTTGGTATGTCAACATATGATCCATATTCTTTGCATGCATGTATTTTAAACTTAAATATCATTGTTCCAAAACTTATAGAAGTTACACATGTTATGGTTGGTATTGAAAAAATCATGTTTTTAGTATTTAATTTTATTTTAATAAAATTAATTTTTCATGTTATGAGAATTTTTATGAGTAATGCTTGTGTGTCATTTCTTTAATGTTATGTATAGATGTATGATATCCTGTATAATATTTAATGTGGTATGTAGAGTACGACTTGCACACAAAAGATCAGATTTTAAGTTTTTAAAGAATATTAATTTTATATTCATAGTTTAGAAGGATACGGACATACCATCGGTACGACTGCCGCACAGAGTTTTAGTAGACTTGTCTTGGTTACGGGGAACAGATAATAGCGTCGTCTATTATTCCGACTCTCTGTGCCAGTACACTTTGCGTGTATTGAACGAGACATTTAGGGTAATTAATTTTATACTGACTATATAAATTAATTTACACCCTAATGTTATTATGAATAGTGTTTATCCTCTTAATCTTGAAATAATTATTGATTTATGTATATTTAATATTCATTATTTGATTCATTAGAGAGTGCGATCTTATATGGGTTTATATTTTCGGTGAATTGGATAGTGGTATTATTTATATGGTGAATATTAATTATTGACGAAATTCACGTTCTGAAATATCGGAATTGACGATACCTCATTAAGGAAGCTTATAAGTTTTAACCAGGCCAAACCCTACAAGTGGATTTAATTATTCGGCGGTCAAATAAAATAAGCAGAAAGGCTTAAGGAATATCAAGATGCCGATTAAATTATATTATCAGTAATTAAATTTAATTGGCAGGTATCAAATATCTTAACGGGGAGAAAAATGATAAGCATTTAATAACAGAAGCTCAATGCAAGATGGTGTTGAGATTTTGGGTCAGAGTGCAATTATAATTTTTTAGTGGTGTGAACTGTAATTTCGTATTTTATGAAATTACAGAAAATCGCTGCTAGTTTTTCATAATTGCAAATACCGCAATGAGGTTTGCTTTATTATAGAAGCCGCTGATAGGTGTCTGTGTTCTACTGGAAGTTTTACTCATAATTACTTCTCAGGTATTTGCTGTAGCTCTATAAATATGCGGATAGGCTCAACCAATTTTATAACTTGTCTTGTAAGACTAAAACTATTCAGGTTCTGCTGGTACGCATTCTTGATAGATTGTAACCCATCGTACATTCAAAAATTAGATAAGTGAATGCAGTAAAAGTTCCGACAAAAGTTTCAACTCGAATTTAAATCGTAGTTGAAGATTCGACCGGTAAAAAAGTAGTTTTTTATAAATTAATTTCGGATGCATGTGTTTTATTTTGATCGTTCGTCATCAAAAGTTTTATCTGGAGCCCGTTTTGGGGTTTGCTCATCTAGTCAATTTGTTTTTGTTAATCGTTTGCAAAAACAAATTTTTTTTCAATTTTATGGTCGTCATTTATTATTCATGTTTGATTGAATGGTGTGAGTAATGATTATTTTTTTAATCATGGGGGTTGATTGTGATAGATTGAATGTGAGCTTTCGGGACATAGGATCAATGTAATAGGTAGTTTCTATTTTTAGAATATTTGTTTAGATTATTAAGAACAGGTTGATAATATCTAAGAACACGAAGAACAACGGCGACACCGGCGGTGGTTTGGGAATTTACGGACCACGGATTGCGGTAAGTTTTTAATGGTTTTAAATAATTTTTTTGATAAATTTTTCTGCAGTATTTATAAATAAAAAATAGTATAAAAAATAAGTCAAAAACAACGAGAAAAAATTGCCAAAATAGCCCGGTCTCAGCAGCTTTGCCGGTGGTTTTTTATAAATTCTTGGGCCATTTTTGGAAATATTTTTTGGACAATTCTTTAAATATAAAATAGCAGTAAAGAATATCTCAAAATACTGTCAAAAATCAGGAAAAAAAAAATTGGGCCAAAATTACGACCCAAATAGGCAGCAATGCTGGCGGCGATGGTGCCCAGCGGCATAGTTCGGGGCTATTTTTAGGACTATTTTGACACTATTTTCGAGGCATTCTTCAAAACATCGTGTGGCTAGATATTCAAATTATTTTTTCAAAAAAAAACCAGCACTAATGAATCACTGAAAAAAACCCAAACGAGGGGCAATTTGAGCGGCGTCAGTAGCTTTCAGGCAGTTTTTCGACAGTTTGCTGAGCTGTTTTGAGCATTTTTTTGGACAAAAAATAGTACTTTTTTAGATCTTTTTTTTGATATATATAGTATGTCGAAAACAGGTCAAAAAGTCTCAGAAAGTTGGCGGCGCAGTGCTGTTGCAGCTAGCAGCGTATTTTGTGGTTTGAGCAATTTTTTGACCATTTTTCGAGCTATTTTCTATCAAATTTTTTGGAAAAATAATTTAATATTTTGAGAGCATTCCAACAATATAAAGCTCGCAAAAAACGGAGCTCGGATGAAGCGGCGGCAAGGTGGCCCCGGTGGTGGTTGGTGGTGGCCGACTGTTTTTCTCTTTCCTGTGACTATTTTGTGTTGATTTTCTGATAGATATGGGACTGATTTGGTATATATATTAATACATCAAATAGTATCAGGGAAGTTTGATGCAATCAGGACAATGAATGAGAGATAAAAGAGGATTAGCACAACTTATCATCTTCGGGAGACTGATACGCTTCAACGTTTCACTTGGATCATAAAATCGAGATATATATACATCGTATTTATATATATATATGAACTGCGTGAATGATTGCATATCTATTTTATTTCTTCTGTTAATTTAATTAATTCAAAAATTCGATTTTAATTAAAATATTTTGTAATAAAAAATAAAATTAAGTTTCTAAATTAATTAATTTTAATTAAATGAAATTTTTTTAGATATTTTATTTTTTTACAAAATATCACATTTAAGATGATTTTTTTAATATCGAATATCTTGAAAAAACGTAAAAATTAATTTTGAATTTTAGATTAATTAAATAAAAAAATATTTAATCGAAATAAATTATTATTTTTCAAAAAATGCGGGACGAAAAATAAAATAAATAAATACTCTACTTTAGCTGAAAAGCTGGAGGAAAAACGGTGTATTTATTAAATTTATTTATTATATATTTAAATACGAAAAGATGGTTTAATAAATCAGAATATTTGGAATCGTGTACACAGAAAGATATTTGATTCTTTCTGATCGTGTGATTTTCGAAATTAATAAATTTATTTTAATTAAATAGATTTTTATAATCGTAAAAGATATTTTAAAAATCTAAGTGGGATAGAAAATTTATTCACAGATAAATCCCGCGGTCTCCATCACTAGTTTGTAGGCGATGCAATTAAACCCTACGTGTCGGCAGTATGACTTTCCTCCCAAACGGACAGATTAATTACAGTATCGCTAGTACAAATCTTCTTTAGAGATAATTCTGGATAATTGTTAGTGTAGATCACTTCTCCATCTGAAGGTTCATTGCAAAGAGATTGATTTGGGATTAAGTGATGATTAACATTTACCTGTATATAATAGTATGTTTGCCATTTGAGTCACGACTATTATACACTGGACCGAAATTATGCCAGCTATTTCACTTGACTTGGCATAGTTAGTTGCCTAGATAGTAAATTAAAAGAAATTATCATGTCTGGTCTTATGAAGGATAGTAAACGTCCTTCTAACGAGGCATGCTATTATCAGATTAGCAGGCTGCTGCCAAATTAATTTTAAAATGATAGAAGGATCCAAATTAAAATAAATTTAAAATTTTGCTCATCATAATTAACAATTTTTTTAATTTTGTAATTCTCAGGATTAAAATGGCTTTCAACCCACTCGCTTTAATACTCAAAGAAAACAAAATAACAGGACCAAATTTTGATGATTGAAAATATAACTTGGATATAACTTTAACTACCAATGGTATTCCTTCAATACCAGAAAATATATTTGTTTCTGAAAAATTTTCTTCCTTGGGGCCAAAAGGTATAAAGAAGAAAAAGGTTCAGAAACAGAGAGATATGATTTTCAGGGTAGTTAGTGGGCCACGGATTGGTGTGAAAAAATGAAAAGACAGATTTTTTCACTATAACCAGACACGGCACTGAAAAATGCGATGTCCAGTATTTCTCAAAAGGTAGAGCAAATAGGATAATTTCTGTTCACTGATTATGGAAATATGTTTAGCAGTGTTATCTACAGTACCTGGTGTATAGATACGGGAGCTACTAATCATGTCTGCAATTCATTGTAGGGGTTTTAGAAAACTCAACAACTCAGTAATGGGGAAATATACTTGCATATGGGTAATAATACAAAGGTAACAGCAGTTGCAGTGGGAGTTGTCACTCTTTGTTTTGATAGATATCGAATTTTAATATTGAGAGATTGTCTTTATGTACCTTACATTAGAAGGAACTTAGTTTTTATTTCTAGATTAGTTAAATGCAGATATTTAATTTATTTTAATAACTTTGTGGTTATGAAGGAAAATAAATGGGTTATCTGTTCTGGTACATTGGTGTATGATCTTTATGTTATTACTCCAATTTCTCCTACACTGCAACTAACTGAAATGAATAACACATCTATATTACCATATAAGATAAAGTTTCCTTCTTCAATAAATCAAATGTTTCTTTTGCACTTATACTTCGTCAGTTTCATTAATGACTAGTCAAGGTATTGATACATTACCTAATGCACTGTAAGTCTGAATGTTTTGAGAAATTCAAAAAATTCAAGGCAGAGGCAGAGAAGCATCTAGGTAAAAGTTTTAAATCACTACGATCCGACCGTGGTAGAGAATACCTTTTTGGAGAGTTTAAGGACTACTTGTCATTAGTGGAAATTACATCCCAGTTGAGTGCATTTGGCACTCCGCGACAGAATGGTCTAGTAGAAAGAAGGAATATCACACTTGTAGAGATGGTAAGGTCCATAATTAGTTATTCAGGTTTTGTCAATTCGTTTTGGGGACTCGCTTTAGAGACAGCGGGTTACGTTATGAACTCGGTACATTTTAAAATTAATACCTACTACTCCTATAGAATTGTTTACCAGGCGTAAAGTTAGTCTGAAACACATTCAGATTTGGGAGTGCCTAGTACATGTGCTGAAAAGGAACGGGGTAAGTTAGAACTAAGGACAGAAGTCTGTTTCTTCGTAGGGTATCCCAAGGGAATGAAGGGTGGTATATTTTATAATCCTAAGGATCTGAAGGTCATTGTTAGTACCAATACCTGATTCTTGAAAGAGAAATATATTATGGATCATAGGTCCAATAGCAAAATTGTTCTAGAAAAACTGAGAAAAAATACTAGTAGAATGGAAGAACAATTCACTGATATCCCATTACCTTGTCGTCGTGAGAGGATTATCGGGACAGGTCCAAATCAAGAATATAGTGCTGATGCACATGGTTTAGATTCAGCACAGCATGTTACTGTTAGTACGTAGACACAGGTAGTACCTCGTCGTAGTAGGTGGGTTGTTCATCAATCTGATCGGTATATGTCCTTGGGAGAGTCTTTTGACAGGATCCCGGTAGAACTGAATACCGAATCTTGTAACTACAATGAAACACTTCAAAACAAAAATGCAAATCATTTGCAAAGGGATTTGAATTTAGAGATGGAATCTATGTATTCAATCAGGTCTGAAAACTTGTAAAACCACCGGAAGGGATAAAATCCATTGAATGCGTAAGGATTTACAAGAGGAAGAGAGGAGCAATGGGAAGGTTAAAACCTTTAAAGTTAGGCTTGTTGCAAAAGAGTTCACTTAGAAATAAGGGATCAATTATGAGGAAACCTTTTCGCCGGTAGCCATGCTTAAGTTTATCCGGATTCTCTTATTCATTGCTACTCATTTCGATTACAAAATTTGGTAAATGGACTTTAAGACAGCTTTTCTTAACAGAAGTCTTAACGAGTGTATCTATATGATATAACCCCACGAATTCATTGCAAAAGACCAGAAGCACTTGTTGTGTAAGTTTAAAAGATTTATATATGAATTTAAGCAGGCATCGAGGTCTTAGAACACTCGGTTTGATAAAGCCATTAAGTCTTATGATTTTGATCAAAGTTCGGATGAGTTCTGTGTATACAAGAAGCATGACGAAAGCATGGTGATCTTCTTAGTACTTTATGTAGACAATATCTTGCTCGTCGAAAAAAATGTGGGGGCATTATGTACAGTTAAAGTATAGTTATCTGGGCAGTTCGATATGAAGGACTTGGGAGAAGTCAGTCACATCCTTGGGATTAAGTTTGTGCGAGATGAAAAATAAAAAATATTGGACTTATCTCAAGCAAAGTATATCAATGATATCGTTGCTCGTTTTAGCATGTATGATTCTAAGAAAGGGTTTTTGCCTTTGCCTTTCAGGCATAGAATTCTCTATCCAAGGATTAGTGTCCTAAGACACCTGATGAGATAGAGAAGATAAAGGCTGTTCCTTATTCTTCGGCAATGGGAAGCCTCATGTATGCTTTGCTTTGTACTAGGCCCGACATATACTTTGCCGTTGGCAGGGTTAACTGGTATCAATCTAACCGAGGACAGGAGCATTTGACTGCGGCAAAGAATATAATCAAGTATCTGAAAAGAACTAAGGATTATATGTTGGTTTACCAGGTGGACAGTATAGTACCTTTGGGGTACACAAACCCAGATTTTGCAATATGACAAGAATTCTCGTAAGTCTACCTTAGGATATGTGTTTACCTTAGGAGGTGGAGCCATAAGTTTGAGGAGTATCAAGCAGTCCTGTATTGCTGATTCCACTATTGAGGCTGAGTATGTGGCAACTTTTGAAGCAGCTAAGGAGGCCGTTTAGCTCAAGAACTTCCTGTTGGATCTAGAGGTGGAACTTTTAGTTCAAGCGGTTATTACGTTTTATTGTGACAATAGCGGAGCAATTGTAAAGTTGAAGGAACCAAGGGTCCATAAAAAAGAAAAATACATTGAGCGTAAGTATCACCTGATACGAGAAATCGTACAGAGGGGTAAAGTTTGTGACTCCCCGAATCTTAGGAGCATCTAGAACGACAATTAACTAATAGGGTTAAGAAAATTAAATAACGATAAAACCTATGCATGCCAAAAAGCAAATATTGTATTGTTATATAGTACAGACCTAAATAAAATCTTTTTAGAGTATATTGAACAAAACAGGAAACAAGTGGATAAACACAAAACTGGAACTACGTGGCCGAGGAAGTCTGGCAAGAAAGCCAAAAACTCTTAATTAAGGCTCTATGTCCGCATCATTGTACTCGTCAATAAGCTCTTCTAGCTCTTCGAAACATGGCATGGAATGCTAGAGAAGCTCACACCAAAATACAAATATTTCTCACGTAGCAGGTCAAAACACGATAGATAAAATAGCAGGTTAATCATGACAGTGATTATGATGAGAAATGATGCAACCAATTTAATTTTCTAATCCAATTTAAACTTAAGTTATTCTAGGTTCTCCCAACGGAGGTGAACTATCTTAAAATCCTATGATCCCAATCACGCTGACCAAGTCTACCGACCGTCAAATAGCGTTCCTTATGACGTGCGATGACTACGTAGCGGATTAAGTGTCATGCCGAGTCATCACTGACGGCAAGGGTATGGACAAGTCAACACTCAGGCTCTCAACTCTCAGGTCAAGGTCAAACGCTGGATCGTGAAATCTAACTCCGATTATTACGCCACCCAAACCGCATTCACGAAAATACAAATATCACAACAATGTGCATTTAGCATTTAAGGCAAAAATCTCCCCAAACAAATCAGGACATATAGCCAACATCACAATATTTTTAAATATTCAAATTTCTAACAATTTCAATTCCATCAATCACAGTGCTAACCCGAAGGTTCAATTTTTATTCTTTTCTTAATGTAAAACGGTGAATCCCGTAAAATCCACCCAATAATGATGTGGCATGATACAATATGCTAAAATTATGATTTTTCAACTTACGTGAGAATTCATGCATGGGTATGATTACTTAGCATGTAAGGCAAAAAGTATACCATTTAATCTAAAGTTACATTAAAATACTTAAGCTAAAAATAAAATGTGCATAAATTAACGATTTAACTAAATTTGCATGTAAATAATTCAACAACTAAAATTATGTAAATATATCAAGACAATATCACACATTCTAAATATTTAACCATGCATAACATAACATAGGAAACCCAAAACAATAGCATTAACACAAATCACATTTAACCACAGTCATGATTTTCAAAATTTAGCTACTGGTTTTTGTATTTTTAAATAATTTATACTTGGAAATAAAATCTGAAATTTGGTGGGCCCCATATTTAAGATGTTCTGAACACTTTTTATGTTTTACACTTTTTAAAATTTTCTCTCTAAGGTCTCGATTTTGACAAAACAAATTTATGTGAGAGTGCAGAGAAATATTTCAGAACAGTGGCGCGAAAACTCAGTGGCTTCAAAAATAGGAATGAGGACTTAGACTTAAAAATTTATTTTTTCAAAATTTTACAGTGGTAGATCTACGAGTTTAGAAGCTTTGGGACTTGACCTTGCATTTGTTTCATTTTCCTTGAATTTATTATAAATATTCTACCAAATGATGTCCAGTGCGGTTAGAAAGATAAGACGTTTATCTATCCAACCACATAAAAATCATACCGAGAGCTTACTTTCACAGTAAATGGAAAGAATTCAAAGTGGTATGTCCAAACGACGATTTTAATCTGATTACTTCTATTTTGAGAAAAAATGTGGAAAAAGATTTGGATCTCAAGAAAATTTGTGCATGTAAATAATATACATACGAAACTACAGTAAAAAGTTTAGAAATTGTAGATGAGTCTAGATCACTCAAAAAAAATGACAAAAATTAGATTTTTTGACAAAAACCTTTTCTGGACAAATTTGATTATCAAGAGATTGGGTGTTTTCTAGGCTCCTAGACCCATTGCCTTTGCATGCATGGCTATATTTCTCATGTATATGATTTATACATGATCTATGGACCATGTACATGAATGAAAATCAAAAGAAGGTGGTGGATGGTGAGGAGAGAGAGAAAGAACCGAAAACAAGTCTCAAGACCACATCTCATGAGTTTGAGCATGGATCTTAGGTTTTGGTGAGATTAGAAGATGAGAGGAGATTTGTAAATGAAAAATAAATATATAAAGATGTTATTTCTACCTTGGTATAGCTTGGTGAATGATGGATTTGAGTGCACCTTGAAGAAGAACTCAAGAATCTTGAAGATCACTTGAAGAACACCAATTTTTCCTCACTTTCTCTCTCTAAAACCTACTTTGAACACTTAGAATACAAACACAAAGAGGGAGAGAGAGGGATGGACGAAAATGGAGGGGGAGGGGGTGCGTTTGCCTTTTTTTAAAATCAAATTTGTAGCTAAAATAGGCTTATGATGTATATGTAAGACGTATGGGAGGCTAGGACCACTTAAAATCCATGCATGTATGACAATATGTATATAAAAATGAGGTTGAGTGTGTTAGTCACAATAGTGGCTGGCCAAGAGAGGAAAAATTGGCTCAAATTTCAAATTTTTTTGTATAATATTGCTTTATTAATGATATATTTGTACTACATTGTTCAAGAATTGTACCCAAAAAATTAATTTAATGTATATTTTTAACTATGAATATTAATAATTTGAATTAATATATTAATTTTAGGTATTGTACTAAATTTTTACATCTTAGTTTAATAATAGCATTAATGAGCTGTGATGGCTGGGGTTGCCTCCTTGAGTATTAGGTATTTTTAGGATTTCAAGATCGAATTAGGGTTTCGGGTTGCGTTAGGGTCTCTAACTTTTTAGCGACCTGAGATCTCTTTGGCTAACCGTTGCTAGTACTAGCATTTGAACCAGATCGTTACAACTAGGGTCTGAACTGGGTTGTTATACTTATTATACAATGCAGTTAATATACACTGTTCGAATTTCTCGTAAAATAGTTCACGGTTAGATTACACTACTAATGTGAATTAAATTGTTTAGTTTTATTGTATAATGCGAGTTAGTGTTTCAAAGTGCAACATCATATAATGTCTTTTTAATTTCACATTCTCATTATACATTACAGTTAGTATGCTTAGAGTGTAAACATTTTGTAATGTGATTTAAGTTTTCATTCGCATTATACAACACAATTGTATTTTGAGAGAGCAACATTTTCTAAGTAATGAGAATTAAGTTACTCATTGTCTGCATTACAATTTAGACCTTTTTTTGACTCATCAGTGTGAATTTAATATTTTATTTACAATAAAACAATATATACTTCACAACAAGTTCTCAATTCTCAATGCAAATAGTCTTTTTAGGATCGAAAAATTTTAAGTGATGAGAATTAAGTTCTAAGTCATGACATTTTAAGTTCACTTTTGCCAATTCAATTAGTGTTTTTAGCACGGAACATTCTTAGTAATGAGAATTAACTTTTCCTAACATATTACGATGTAATGTATTTTTGGGTTGAGCATATCTTATTTTTTGCGTTGGTAGGTTTTTTGTTGTCATAATGGAGACTAAACTGATTATATTATGTAAGCATGATGGAAGCATTGTTGGATTGAGGATATATAGTTGTTGGACTTATAAACTATTACTTTCGAGTATTCGCTCAAGGTGGAATGATATGGACATGAGGCAATTTCATTGAGACATTCTTTCCCCAGTCATCCTTATTGTTTATTGGACAATGGCGAGGGCTTGCAAATTTTGTTTTCATTGGCTGCAACTAACTGCATCAAGCAAGTTGTTGTTGATGTGCAATATGGCAATAAAGTGGGAGATAATGAGTGGCTTGATGAGAATGGTGGAACTGCTATTGATGGAAGTGCATTAGACGTGTCTCAAATTGAATGGAGGTTTGAGTATGACAAAGGTAGCAACTTGTTCTCACCATTTTTTCACTCTCTAAAAATATTTTGTTGTCGTCACACTAGGCAAGTGGCATTACTGGTGTTGGTCAAATTTTTAAAGGTGGTGCTTGTGAGTTTCGTACAATTCTATGCAAAGTGTGGTTTTGAGTTTGTATATGTTAAGAACGACAACAATAGAGTGACTGTATATTGTAAGAACCAAGCAAGGGGGTGTGAGTGTATGATTCACGCAAGGGTCAGGTCGTCTAATAGATTTTTCTATGTCAAGAAACTCAATAATCTACACACATGTAGTGTTGCAGTATGCACGTTCAAGAACTCTCGAATGACTTTTGATTTAGTAGGTTATCTCATTGTGGAAGATGTTTGTCCAAAGCCACACAAACGTCCGATTGATATGATTCACAAGTTCAAATCAAAGTATAGACTGAATATAAGTTACCACCAAGCATGGATGGGAGATGAAAAGGCTAAAGGTGAGATTTTTGGTTATTATTCCTCGTTATTCAACCAACTCTGTTGGTTTGTGGATACTGCAAATAAAAGCAACCTGGAAGCTGCATTGTGCTTTAGTATGACCAATCTATTATGTCTTTAAGAATTTGTATGTTGCTTTCAAGGCGTGTATAGATGGTTTCAATCATTGTCGCAACTTATTATTCCTTGATGGTACGTTCTGGATGGTACGTTCTTGAAAGGTACATACAAAGGTCATCTTTTATCTGCAATAGCAAAGGATGGAGATCAAGGTAATTTAATAAATGTGAATTTGGTGGTTACTTTTTGTAGCACTTTTCATACGTTAACAATACATGTGAACATATTAATTTTTCTTAAATGTCTACAAGCCTCTTTCTTATTTGCTTTGCCATTGTTGATGCAGAAAATAGGGAAAATTGGCATTGGTTCATGAAAAATTTGTTCTTAATTCTGCAACCATGTGAGGCTCGATTTCTTTTTAATTTTGTAATATTTTCTCGACATGTTATAAAATGCATATGGTTGTTCCATGTGATTATACACATTTTTACCATGTTTAAATCTTATAAATGTTAGATTTTGATATTAAACCTTGTTTGGTTGGTTCAAAAGCATGTTTTGAGCTTGTAAGGTTTGTTACAAAGTTGGTGGATGCATGTATATATGATTTTCATAAATATGTGTTTCGAAAAATCGAAGGAAATTATATGGATGTTGCAAAAAATATGAATTTTGGTGTTTGGAGGTAACCCTTAGGGTTAAGCATGGGTTTCTAAAAGGTTTAGTTGAATTGAGGACAGCTTAGAGCAAAAATCTTATTTTACCTCCACGATTTTGGATGGATTGGTTGTGTGCCTTGAATCGAATTAATGGTTAAGCTTTGAGCCTTTAATGTTTTTGTGAATGTACCGTAACAATGTAGTGAATGTGGGCCGTAATTGCACCTAAGTGAAACTCAAACATTTGCGCAAATAGGTGTTTCATTCTTTTGGGTTAATCCTTGTAAATGAGGTGGTTGCCCCAATGGGAGGCGGTTGTTGTTATGGCAAGGTATAGAACTCGTTATTGCCTAGCGGGCCATTGGATGCCCCAGACCTAGGTCAATAGATGGAAGTCTGTACTTGCTACTATTATCCCTGGCACGACAATGTCGGTATGTGCAAATCTTTGTAGTTAAGTAAGTCCTTCTTGGTTTGAAAATTGTGTGGAGAACTAAGATGATTCTTGTGGTGTTTTCAAATTGTGAGACGTTGGATTATGTGAAACTTGTGATTTCAAATTGTAGTGTTTTCAAATTGTGGTGTTTTTAAACTCGTGATTTTGAAGGAAAAATCATTTTGAAAGTTTTTGTGGTTGAGTTGTTTACATAACTTGTAATTACATTATATACTTTTAAGTCATGCTAATCCATTTCTATTGGGCTTCGGCTGATGTTGTTGGATTTAAACAATTTTAGGTGAAAATGATCACGTGACTTGATCTTGTGGAACCTCGGAGGTGGTGGGATATATAAAACTTATAGTTTTCTTTTTCAGTAGTTTATATCAATTTTGATGTGGGATCATGTAATAGTTATGCTACGTTTTCTACTTGAAAGCTTATGTTTTGTAAATTGTACAGGCATGGTACTCATGCATGTTTGTATGAGGATGAGAGGAACCATGGGTTATTTGTTTTGGTTTCATCATTGTATGAAAAGGTTTTCGATTAGTTTATCATTTAATTTCAACTTATGCGACTCGAGGGAGGTTTGGATAAAGTTTTATCACATTTAAAAGTTATCCCTTTTTGTCTTGAATGTATTGAAAAAGCTAGAATATTTTCTAAGTGTTGGATTTGAAAGGTTTGGATTTTGAACAATGGTCTACAGCCAGACCACTTGACGGACCGATTGATCGGTCTGTTGAACGGTCTGGCTGTGGACCTCGGTTGTTTGGTAGGCTTGAAGGGAACAGTGTACTGTTAAAGACCGCTCGATCGGTCTGGGTAGTTTTTGGAAAATTTTATGTTTTTGTTTTAAAAGCTTGGCTCTCAGGACGTTGACCTTATTCTTTTAGGTTGCGCTTTTACTTAAAATATATCCCTGGTAATGCATTTTCAAAGGTTTTCAATTCGTGTTCGGTGAGATTCTTTGACCCGTTTGGGCTCGAATGTTTTCGGTGGATCCTGGTTTCACAAACGAATTTTCGTGGGTGGTTCATGTGGCCCAGGTTTTGGGACGTGATAGATTGGTATCAAAGCTCTAGGTTCGATTACCCAGAAGCTGTGGGAAGAGGTTGCTTCACTCTGAGGATGCTTGTGTGTGCTTGATTGCATGTGTTTAAATATTTTTATAACATGAGAATAATTATCCGTTGTAGCAGAAGAACATTGTGTTATACATGAGCATGGAGGTTGGACCTTAAGATTGATTTGTCTTGCCTTCGAGCATTTGGATTAACCAACTTGAAAGCTAAGTTAGAAATACGTTTGGCCGACGTACTTTATAGCAAGGAATCTCAATGGGTTACGTAAACTGACTTGTCACTCTTGTTAGTGCTCCTCGATACGTGGAAATTGTTTATATGATCTTGAATGGCTAAGTGTTAGCGTGATTATGTGACACAGGTTGATAATAATATGATGTATTGGGCCTTATGTTATTATGTTCTATATCTCTTTAATATATGAAACTATGTTTCCACGGAGAGGACAAGACTGTGGTCGGGGTCGTGGTACGATTTATGGGAGTGCGAACCGGTTGTCATCGATTGCCGTAAGTTAAACTCTTGAGTTGAGTGTTGATTGCTTTTTTGTGTGATGGAACTTGCTCGTAAGTTATGGTAACTATATTAGTTGGTGTTGGCCTTAGTTAGTTACCCATTATATTTCTTATTATCATGGTTTTGTTCTAGTGCTGTTAAAGCGTGGATAATTGGTTGGTTGTGCTTGAGGACTTTTCTTGGGGAGTATTACTACCGGGAGGTGAGTTATATTACTAATGACCTTATGATTCAATGTGATAGGGTGTTTGAGACCCCTTAGAGACCATCTGTTATGATTGGGTTATGGGATGGCGATAATCCCTCACGATTAAGATTTTGTGTATGTGGTTTTGGGCGTGTTGAGGATTATGTACGTCATGAGCCATGTACTCGGGAACAGGGTACAGACTAGAATAAAGTGGATGAGAGCGTAGTAATCTTTGGCCTAACGTATTTTAAAATTTGCAGAACGTAAAATGGTTCTGGGGGTATCCCTCGCTTGTGGAGTGTTGTTAGTAGTCATAGTGATACCTGATAGCATTGAAAGCCATGTTCCTTATAGAGATTCGAGAGTTGAGTTACGGGTGCATAAGCTCAGAGATGTGCTCGGTTGATTAACTATGAAGTCGCAGATATGTTAGAATGTGTATTGATTTTGGTTACGATTCTAACGTGCGATGAGTATTGGTCCTTTGGAAATTCCACAGGAGTAAAGGCTTGTGGTTTGAATTGTTGTCCTTATGGTTAAGACATCGTGTTCGGGAACTATGTTAGGGGAGAATAGGTGTGTGCCTGGACAAAGTAGAGATGTAAGTAGTACAAGATCTTTTACGAGAAGACGTCATTGCTTTACTGTCTCCTTCGCAAGTGCTAAACGCACGAGATTTGAGAAACCCGTGAAGGGAATTGATGGTGTGGTTGGCTTGGTGCTTAGATGGTGTATCATGAGTGTGATGTTTCTTGAAGGGATAGAAGTTGTTTGTGTATGAATCTGGGGGTAGAAGTGGTTATATTGTTTTTCTTTTAAGAGTGGAATGTGGAGTAGTAGAATTGAACAACGTACCTTAATGGTTTTAGTGGTCTAGGGTTGGCAGGCAAAACCCGTGGATTCAAAATGTATATAGTCTTTTTTATGCTTGGACAGTAGAAGTGGGAATGATGTTTGTACAGTCGTGGGAGTTATGGGTAACTCTGAGTGAGAAGTATCAAATTTGGCCTTTTTCGATTGAGCGCCTTACGCTTTCTTTGTGGGCTTACCTAAGCAGTGAGTTCGAGGCTGTGACGTGGCTGTTGTTTACCTGTTGGGAGTCAGGTTAGTGTAGCGGTAACCTTATGAGGTAAAGCCTTGGTGTATTCAGAATGTTTAGTGTAGTGCCTATGTGTGTAACCCTATAACGAACTTATAATCATGCGAGACGCATTGTATGGGGCCTAAGGAAGTTAATGGTATTCATGGTGTATGAACATGATTTGAACTTGAGAACTAAGTGTGACGAATGGAATGATTATCATGATTTGGGTCGACAACACTTGTATTGTGGTAGTCAATGTCAACTCAAGGACAGATGGATAGTGTTCTCTTAAATCGAGTGTTTAATGAGTACCTAGAATGTAATGGTGTTGAGTGAGAGCTTCTGGTTGACCTTTTCTTTTCTCTGGGCGGAGAGAGAACTATTTTATGGATGGTTATCCTGTGTGAGCTGTTTCATCCTCGTTGGAAGTGAATGTCGGGACCTTTGATTGATTCTTGACTTGGCTATTTTCTGAGAAGGTGGGAGTCTCCATGGATCTTGTACCCTTGTTGTGGTCATTTGGGTTGTGCCTCAGGAACTTGTGCCAACGTGATCGAGTGATTATAGGACTGATTCCTTGTAGTTTCTGGGTGAAGATTTGTTTGCTCTGCCTTGTTAGTACGAGTCTTCGGGTTGTGTTCCCTAAGACATCAGATTAGTGGACCTGAAACGCTTATCTTTTTTCTCACGTAGGAGTTAGTGCTGAGTTGTGGAACCTACATTTGCAGATGTTGGTTAAAGATTTTTTGATAGATATATAATGTCTATTCTGGTTGTATGGGAATGATGACATCTTTAGCTCTTGTGAGAGTGAGATTCTTGCTAAAGTCTTTGTGACCGGGTTGTTCACGTGTTGAGTTTCTGTTGGACCTTTTGTAAGTCTCGAATTGCGTTTTGCTTGGTGTTTTGAATTACTCAAATTTCTCAGAGTTGGTGGTCGATTGCCCACTCGTGGCGAGGATACAAGTTATAGATAACAAAGTTTGGGTTATTGCAAGAATATAGTAAAGGTATGAGTCACAAAAAGTTTGGTGTTTGAAAGGCCTTCGTCGGTGAAGCCTTTCTAGGCCAACATATTTGTTTGATCGGGAACGAAAAAGGTCGTGATGAGTTATGTATGAAGTGAAATTCTTAAGTACGAGAGGTGGGTCTTGGTTGGTTACTTGGTAGGAAAGGTATGAATGGGTTGAGTAGCGTTGGTGAAGGATCAAAGAATTATGTACTGTTGTTATCTAATAGAGCATTGTTATACGTGTGGTACAGATGTAAAGGAATGAGGTGATATATGAAAGTACTGACGAGCAAAATGGTTAATGACTATCAGGAAATTCAATTACCGACCCATTGTGAAATGTGGTGGATCTGAGGGGCTAATGTACATGTTATGAGTTGGGGTTGATGCTGGATGGGAGCAATTACGATTGATTACAGGTTGAGAAATCGACTAGAGTCATAGGTTCGATGGGGAAATGTGGGGTTACATATGTGCGTTATGTTGTAACGGGAGATGTGATTGGATTTATGTAGGTAAACGTGTACATATAGAATGTTTGGTCTGCGTGGCTTATCTAGCCTAAGTGACTTTGTGAGTTCTTGTGACCGTATCGATCTTAATGACTGTGATGATGGAGTGATAATCTCGAATCTGTAGAGTTTCGGCCTTGACGATGATGTGAAACCTAGTATTTATGTGAGGTGAGAGTTGTGGTTCGAGAGTGAGGAACTAATTGAGCATTGGTAGACGGTGAAAGTTTAGATGGAATGTTGGTAACTCATGAGAAAGAAATGTGTTCTTTGGAGTTTTTGATGAATTGAACGAGTTGCTTCCTTTGGAACCCGATGTTTGTTGTTTTTGCTCGGGAATGAGCGTCTCTTCAGCTTCAGTGATGGCATTTCTGACCTACGTAGAATGATGATGTGGCTTTGAGTTTTGTAGTCATCAGTAGATCGTGAAGGCTTGAATAAGATTTTGGATATGATACGTATGAATCCTTTGCATCAATGTCAGAGTTTGACGCGTGTTTGGGCTGACGGAAGTAGTCCTTGGCGTGCATTTTGATACGCATATGAGTTAGTTTGCGGCAGTTCAGAAGTGGAGAGTATTTGAGACCAGTTCCTATTGTGGGTTAGCTAGTGTTGTGCGATTAATCGCTCGAGTTGGTCACGTCCGATGGGGGTTGTACGTCGATGCCTCGGTAGAGTGAGTTGGATCTCAGTCCGACGATGTTCGGATGACAGTAGTGTTAGTGAGACCTTGTTCGCGGAAGTAATCTACATGGATGTTTATCCTTTGGGAACATGTTTTTGTTGTGGGACGTCACTCTTGGGGATGAGCCGCGTTAGCATATTTACCGTAATGCAGCATTGTAGAGTTTTGTGTCGGAGATTATTGGTAGTCGGTGATAAGGTTGCTGACTCGAGTTCTAGTGTTAAATTTCGGGAACAAAATTCTTTAAGGGGGAAGAGTTGTGAGGCTTGGTACCTTTTTTATTTTGTAATATTTTCTCGATATGTTATAAAATGCATATGGTTGTTATAAAATGATTTATTTCTATATGATGTATGCATGTTGTGACTTAGAAATACATGATAGAATTAATCACGTACCGTTTGGGCATTGTAGTGTAAACGTTGTGTTTTTCTGGGCATGACCACTTGATCGGTCCTAAGACCGATCGATTAGTCTATCAGGGTTAAGTGTGCGCGAGACAGACCTTTTTCATTGATTTTTGGTCCAAAGCTTCGAAAACAAGCTTCTCTTCCTTCTTTCTAAAAGAAAACTCACACCCTAGACTTCTTTTTAGATTTTTCCTTGCTCCGGGTGTGATTTTTGGTGTTGCAATAGTGGATCGTCAATATACTCGCTGAGAGCTTCACGTTTATCTGAGTAGATTCTCATTTTAGCGACTTTGATTTTTTACAGGTTGTTAGAGCTTCGAGTTTTTAACTCTATATGGTAGGATTCTAGATTATCTTGCATGAAAAGGGTGTTCTATGTGATTATACATATTTTTACCATGTTTAAATGCTATAAATATTTGATTTTGATATTAAACCTTGTTTGGTTGGTTCAAAAGCATGCTTTGAGCTTGTAAGGTTTGTTACAAAGTTGGTTAGATGCATGTATATATAGTCTTCATGAATATATATTTTGGAAAACTAGAGGTAATTATGTCAATGTTTCAAAAATATGAATTTTGGTGTTTGGAGGTAAACCTTGGGATTGAGCATGGGTTTTTAAAAAGTTTGGTTGAATTGAGAATAGCTTAGTGCAAAAATCTTGTTTTACCTTCATAATTTTGGATGTATTGGCTGTGTGTCTTGAATTGAATTAATGGTTAAGCTGTGTGCCTTTAATGATTTTGTGAATGCGCCGTAACAATGTGGTGAATGTGGGCCTCAATTGCTTCTTGGTGAAAGTCCATAAATTTGCGCAAATAGGTACTTCGCTTATTCGGGTTATTCTCCGTAAATGAAGTGGTTGCCCTAATGGGAGGCTATTGTTGTTGTGGTAAGGTATAGAACTCGTCATTGCCTAGTAGGCCATTAGATGCCCCGGACTTTGGTCAATAGATGAGAGTCTACACTTGCTACCATTGTCCCCTGGGTGATAATGTTGGTACGTGTAAATCATTGTGGTTGAGTAAATCATTTTTGGTTTGAACACTCGTTATATGTGGCTTGATCATGTGGAACGCCAGAGCTGGTGGGATATATATAACTTGTAGTTTTGTTATTCAGTAATTTATATCAATTTTTATGTTGGATCATGTAATCGTTATGCTACATTTTGTACTTGAAAGCTTATATTTTGTAAGCCGTAAGGTCATGGTACCAATGCATGCATGCTTGTATGAGGATGAGAGCAACCATGGGTTGTTCGTTTTAGTTTCATCGTTGTATGAAAAGGTTTTTAGTTGGTTTATCGTTTAATTTCAACTTATGCGTCTCGAGGGTGGTTTTGGATAAAGTTTTAGCACTTATAAAAGTTAATCCTTTTTATCTCGATTGTATTGAAAAAGCTTGAATATTTTCTAAGTATTGGATTTCAAAGGTTTGGGTTTCAAAAAATGGTCCAGAGCCAGACCGCTCGACGGACCAATTGATCGGTCAGTCGAGCGGTCTTTTGCATGCCTCGGTTGTTTGGCAGGCTTGAAGGGAACATTGTGTTGTTAAAGACCGCTCATCGATCTGGGTTGATTTTGGAAAATTTTATATTTTTGTTTTAAAAGCTTGGCTGTCGAGACCTTGACCTTATTCTTTTGGGTTACTATTTTACTTAAAATAAACTCTCGATAATGCATTTTTCAAAGGTTTTCAATTCGTGTTCGGTGAGATTCTTTGAGCCATTTGGGCTTGAATGTTTTTGGTGGGTCTTAGTTTCACAAACAGTTTTTCATGGGTAGTTCACATTGCCCAGGTTTTGGGGCGTGTCAAACCAGGTTGATATGTAACTTTCCTAAGTGACCTTAACTTGGGGTTGTTAGATGCCATTTACTCAATTTTTACAGCTTCTTACCACGGCCGTTGTCTGCTACATTTGAAAAATAACTTGTGACATTATTTGCCGGTGGCATATAAATGCGTTCAAGGAGAGGATAATGAATCACTTTGTTAAGTGTGCGTACGCCGCTACAAAGAAAACCTTATATTAGATACTAGATGAACTGAAGCGTGAGGGGGGTGGGGGGCGCAACGTGAGAGGATTCCTTGATAACTTACTAGCAGAGCATTGGAGTAATGCTTTTTTTCTTAAACGTTGGTATGGAGAAATGACTTCAAATGTTGTTGAATCGTTCAACCGTTGGATTCGTAATGAGCGACATTTCCCAATTACAAACATGGCCGATAGCATAAGGATTAGATTAATGAATCAAATCGCCACACGAAGAGCTATTCCTTTTAAATGGTCAAGTGTTGTGTGCCCTATGATTGATGAGCAATTATATAATGTCGTTAATGATTCAAGAACATGGAACATTAGCTGGTCAAGTTACGATGTCTACCAGGTTCATTCATTCCCATCAGTCTCTGTTGATCTTGCTAGGCGTACCTGTTTGTGCTGCAGTGGAAACTTTATGGAATCCATTGCGCACATGTTGTTGGCGCTGTTATGAAAAGTGGAAAAGACTCGAACAAATACTTTGACTAGTACTACCACATGAAGTGCTATCGAGATTTATACTCCTCGTCTATATAACCTGCCCCTACTATGGGGAGAAAGGATTGTAATAGGGAATCAAAAATAATTCAACCTCCAGTATCCAAAAAATAGCTGGACAGGCCTAAGAAGAAGAGAATTCCTTCAAGGAGGGAGAAGATTACCCAAATTAGGTGTAGTAGATGTGGAAGGTTGGAAAACTGTAACAGGAAATCTTGTAAAGAGCCATTGGGCTCTTAGGGAAGATGGTTTGTTCTGAATTCCACTTAATAACATTTGTATTCGGAATGATATTCTTTTGGAGTTCGTTATTGATATGGTCTTGAATAAATTTTTATCAAATTTCTTTGATGGATTTCGCATTTAAAAGTTAATTTTATTGTCATACATAACTCTTAGTAACATCGTGAAGTAACATTTATGACATTAACCATACTTAACGTTGACATATTACATAACAATGAAATAAAACCTCTTTGTGGAACATTGAATAAAGGAATCAAATTGCCATGTTAAATTAAGATACATCATTACATCACAGTTTAATGATAATCCCATGTGTTCACATTGTAATATGTTCTCATTATGCAATATTCTCACTTGAAAAAGTCATTCAACGGATTAACACCCAAGAGAAATTAATTGACGACATCACGTCATAGTTTAATGAGAACATTCTCATTATGAGCATTCTCACTCCGCCACATTGCATTCAGAATTCATGGTCAAATGAGAACACAGTGGAATCAGTACAATTTTTCATTGTAACGGTTAGAATGGCAAATGAGATATTTTATTACAATGAAAAATGAGAAATGCGGGTAAAGTGAACACATTTCATTTAGAACAAAATCAACAATCACAAAATCAATACAACAACAATGGGAACAATGTGTCACAAAAACTTAATGTTATTGCATATGACTCCTAAATCATAGTAAGTCTCAAATATTCCAACAATTCTAAAACAAGGAGCGTTGTAATTTTGTATAGAAAACTAATCTACTTGTTCGTTTGATCTATGTCAATATTGAGTTGTATCGGCAGTGTCCTTTAATGTCCTCAAAGGATCACTGAGAAATGCGTGGGTGATTTCAACTCGCACTCTCCTGCAATCATCAATTGTCAATATACTGTCTACATCTCGATTTGTCATGTATTGTCTTAATTTATAGCAGACAATCACCACACAATCTAGTTTGCACATTTTCACACAAGAAATCAACATATTTTAGTATGCTTCATTGTCTATTACCTAATTAAATATACAATATATGACGTGATGTACTTACGTTCCAGGTTGTTGCTGGGGGCACACACCAGCTATAACTACTTGTTGTGTACAATCATCATTCAATGTCTCTCCATTTGTTTTAATGCCAAAATACTCATCCACATACTATTTTTTAACACAAACAATAAAAGGTCAACATTAAGGTTATCATAACAAAATGATGATGTAAACATGTCTTTTTAATCTTACCATTTCTTCCGCCATATCATGATGGGGGTTGTGCCCGCTTGGTTCCAAGGAGTTGAAGTGGATCCATTCCCCAGTCTTAGAATTCAAAACAATCACTATCCAATGGCTTGCGTTGCAAAGTGGGAATAACGGGTAACTCTTTAGTCTTGCTACTTGCATTTGTTGCTTTAGCCGTTTTGCTCGATTAGTGAGGTTTCTATCCTTAATCATATGCTATGTTTGGAAGACATAAGGATACTTATTAATGGTGACAATATATAGACAACATGTAAGGAACAAACTACTTAGCATGGGAAGAAGATGCTTACATAAGTGAGCGATGAGAATATATACGTGTTACCAATATCATCAGTTGGAATACCAGCAAAATCCATATGAGCTGTATCGATTTCCTGTTGTCTCATTATCATCTCAGCATAGGCATTAATCACCTGAACTAAGTGAAAACATGCAGTTGATGAGAATAAGTTAACGTGATATTTTTATTTTCATTATTGAATGAGAATTACCGTAAATGAGTTTTTTCACTAGAAGATTGTTGGTAATAAGTGAGCATATGCAGCGAAGGGATATATGCATTTCTTGTGGATCTAAATTGAATGATACTTTTGAACGAGTGAGTTACAAATGAGATTAATTACTTACACTAGTAGAGATCTCTGATTCCATTATCAATTTTGTGAGATAATCAACATAAATGCAGCCCGAGTTGTCCTCCCCAAACCAAACACATGTGCTGCAAAAATGAAAACAAACTCAAATTCGAATTAACAGTTCCAGACTTTACGCCAACTTTTGTTATCAGTGCTCATTATGTGATGGACATACAGTGATTTTAAATCTCCATCGACCAAATTAATGCGTGTTTGAGTCCTCAATTTTATACATGTTTCAATGGGATATAAACCGAACATATGAATATTGCTAGAAGTCATTCTACATACCCATGTCCAGAGCTGCTCAATATGCGACTAACCGGGTCTCGATCAGCCGTTGCTAACATACCGTACATGGGTCTTTTTTGAATGTATTACAATGACTTCAATTTTTTCTTCTTCGGTTCCTTTGGTGGTCGCTTCGTATCAAGATCGATAAAAAGTGAACCAACCTTTTCTGTCAATTGTCTCTTCCGAGTCTTTGGAACTACATCTCTGTACTACTTCTTACCCTTGCGACACTTTGCCTTGATATTTTTGACCATGGAGCTTGGTTGTAGGGGTTCTTTTGAGACATCTACATCCATAGGAACGTCACCGTGTTGCATCGCCTCCACTAGTGCACATGTTGTAGTAGCTTGCATTATCTCGTTGACCTCATTCTCTTACAATTGGCCTTGAAGCTGTAGAATTTTTCGGTCTCAATGAATCAATTGTCTACTTCAACATCGGGGTTTCATTTTTAAGCTCAACAATGAGCTTGCCCTTTTGGTCCAGCTCAAACACAAGGTCGATTGCTGGCATTTCGCGACTCTCAACCCACAAATCATCTGTTTGCGTGCACTTGTCAATTTTAGGCACATTCCTATCAACATGACTTCTCTCATACCGGTGTAGCTTAGCCACAAGACCTTCTAACTTAGTAATCAATGCTGCTCTGAATTTAGCATCTTCAACGAGTATGCCATTTAATGGCTTCCTGTCATTGTCACCACCACCTCCTTTCATTTCATGGCTCAACATATCTTCTGCATCGTCATCCAGTTTTACACTACAACTTATGTCATCCTTATCACCCTTGACAAATTCAGATTTATCCTCATTTGCTCCCTCATTCGCAGCTGAAATTTGATCCCCTTCATCCAAATCAAAATTGTGTATTTCACTATCTCCTACGACCATATCTTCGACAACTGTCTGCATGATATTCTTATCCAATTCAGGTTCTCCATCATTTGCATTGTCATTTTTATCTTTAGCTTCATCCTCTTCCCACCCTATTATTGGTTCCTCTTTGGCTTGGTTTAAATGCCTTTCACACTTGCCAAACTTTTGTTGTTCGATTGGTGTTACATCGAGGTCAGAAAAGATAACCTAAAATGGAAGGTTTGGTGTGTCAATAATACGAACATCAGTGAACTAGCAGTGAGCACTAAGAACTGCTAGCACTGAGCACTTAAAAAACAAAGCACTTAAAAAAATTGGGCGTTGAAAATTCGTATAACGAGATCTGAATGAGAACAGTATAATGAGAACTATATACTGATAAATATGAGACATGCCATAATGAGAATTGTATAATGGAAACTGCTTCTTATTAGAATGGGAAACTATACAATGAAGACCTTTCCAAGTTAAAATGTATATTTATCATTCGGATTCATACTTGCTCCAATGAGAGATCCTCGAAATTCACATATCTGGTCTAAGCTTCCATCTTCTGAAGATCCCATTTCAAAAATCTAGGGAATTCGTAAGTCACATCCGGTTGTACTAGACATGTGCCCTCGCAGAACCAATACTGAAACAAACATAAGCACTTTTCAATCTAACCAAAAAATAATGCGCACTACAAAATTAGAAGGTTATTTACTTAGCAACAAAGCAATCACACATCCCGTGACTTTGTGAGGGGTGTGATGACTATTCTTTAGTGAAGCAAGCAATGTTTCATGTATTGCTCTTGCCTAATCATATTGCCTCATTGCTTTAATGTCCTTTATGTACTGCAAAAAATTCGACCATATAGTTATACTGAATATTGCTAAGAATAGAGTCAGACATATGTACATGCATAGCAACCGCACTACATTCTCGATGTCATCTTTCATCTGCCCAATGATGGGCTGCTCCAGTAGGATTTTGATGATTGAACCTGTCAATCTGCCTAATGTAATTGACCTTAGCCGCAAAAAAACTTGATACATTTCTAGTCCCGGGTGATAATAACATCTTTTCATTGCCGCAAGTAATACCAAATATTATATTTATTTCACTCCTTGTCAGTTCTAAATTATGACCACCAAATGAGAAGCAGCTGCTAACGGGATCAAATGTCATGATCATCTTCACAACAACCTTGTCACACTTCTTGCACCGTTCGATGGAAGTCTTACCAGTGTGTAAAGAATCCAAAACATACCAGAAAGGTGTCTTACTTAGCAGTTTGATGTGCTGATCCGGGATATCTAAGCATGTCATTAGTTTCAAAATCCATACCATGTTTGAACGAAAAGGAATTGTAGATACATTTACATTTGCTGGTGCCTCCCTTTTCCTTGTTTCCCTTTCATTCTAGTAGAAGCAGCTTGTACATTTGGTTTACCCGCCTTTGTTGTGGTGTGAGATACTCGCCTAACTCGTTTAACCCATTCTTTTGATGATGCTTCGTTTTTCTTATCCTCTTCTTTATTGCTACTCCTTTTGCATAGATTATATGAATTGTTAGTACGTCGTATTAGTGTATTCCTTACCCACACTGCACACATGCAATTGAATACCATAATTCAACTACACCACACATGAGAACATACTGCTGCAATGAGGACATATTGATCAAACACATTTCAATAACACATCGCAACCATGACAAAATGATTCAACCAAAGAGACAACATTGCAATGAGAACCCATTATGTAATGCAAAACAAATTTACATAGTACCATGTTATTTTTTAAATCAGAACCTATCGAAATGGGCAACGACATATTGAATTAAGAAATAGTAGCAACGAATAGTAGTTAACTACTAGCACTAAGAACTGCTACCAATGAATTGCTTTGACAATTCTAATATTGCTTGCTTTTGTTTTGGTTTCGTTGCCAACTGTCAATAGGTAAAAAAGATGCTCAAGCTCTTAAAAAGACTTGAACTGTCTCATTACAATAAAACCCCTCTTGTAAGCAAATACAAAATGGGGTTGACATCAATAATATATTGAAATCACGTAAAATGATTCAACCAAAGAGACAACTAGAAGTGAATAGCAGTGACCTACTTGCAGTGAGAAGTGCAAATATTAAGCACTGAGAAGTGAGAAATACTAGCAGCAAATAGCAGTGAACTACTAGCACTGAGAACTACTAACACTGAGCATTGAGAACTGCTACCAATGAATTGATCACTGAGAACTGCTACTAGGGAAATTCTTTTTCAAATGCAAATATTTCACTAGATTAAGAAAATTGCTGTCACAAACTTTAATTAAGGTCATAATTTAACTATGTTTTCCTCAAATGAGGATAGTGGTAATTTGGTTAATGAACAAACAATATATGTCGATGAGAATACAACATAGCAAAGAGAATATGACAATGACAACCCGTTCACCCATCACACTTACAACAAAGAACCAACATGGTACAATGAGAAATAAAGTCAATGGGAACATATTGAAGATATCGAAAAACCCACATTATGCAATAAGAACTACGGGTCACAAAACTAATTACAATCCACCAATGGGAACAGGGTATGTCGTATGTCAAGATTCAATATGAGCATTTCAACACAATGCAAACAAAGAAAGAGAGTTCAATGCCATTGTGGTTGAATCGAATCAAATGATAAACTTACGTGGTGATTAGCAAACAATAGAATGATGACTTCGTACGCGTGGGGTAGAATATTTCCAACCACAATGAATGCATAATACACGTGCAATGAGAAAAAATCGGAGACAATGTTTGTCAAATATTACATCTAGGGTTTCAATTTGACATATCCAATGTCAATCAAATCTCCATAGGGAGATATTTGCACCTAGGGTTCGCATTATATGTATTGAATAGGACCTGCTGGAATAATTATTTTTTATACTTATTGCATGAAAAATTAATACTCCATGGTTATTATGAATGCTTATATTCTCATTCTCAAAATAATTTGTGATATTTGAAAAAATATAAATAAATAATTAAAATATATTAAAAAAACTATTATTATTTAATTACAAGTTTAAATAAAAATTCGATACATAATTAAATTGGTCGAAATTAGTAGCCATTTATGAGTTGTACGTTACAGAAATAATTATACTATTTAATTATAAAATAAATACTAAATCAGTTGCAAAAAAAATAATTACATTAACTAATTACCATAAAATTTCCGTTGCACACCCAGACTGTTGGAAGCAAAACAGCCAAGATCATTATTTTTGTAAACGATTTTAGAAATTAAAAATTAACTAGATGGGTAAATGCCAAAACGGGCTCCACATAAAATTTTTGATATTGAACGATCAAAATAAAAACCCGTGCAACCACAATTAATTTTGGAATAATACCTTTTACCAGTCGATTCTTCAACTACGATTTTGATTATGAGTTGAAGCTCTCGTCAAATCTTCTGTTGTATTCCCTTATGCGATTCTCGAATATAGTGTGAGTTATAATCTATCGAGAGCTCGTACCAACAGAATTTTAACAACTTTAGTCTTGAAGACAAGTTATGAATTTGGTTCAGCCTATATGCATATTTATAGGATTACAGTAGGGACCTATGAAGTAATTATGACATATACTTCTTGTGTAACCCAGATACGTATCCTATGATTTTCGCAATTAAGCAAATCTCTCAGTTGTATCTGTAATCATGAAAACTTTGCAGCGATTTCTACAATTTTTATAAAACACTAAATTACAATTCACACCACTAAAGAACTGTAATTGCACTGTAAGCCATAATCTCAAGACCACATTGCATTGAGTTTCTGTTATTAAATGATTAACTTATCTATCCATGTTAAAATTTTTGATACCCGTTAATTAAATTTAATTAATGTCAATTTAATTTAACCGGTATTTTGAAAATTTTTAAGCTCTTTC
Source organism: Heliamphora exappendiculata (assembly GCA_034768845.1). Lineage (NCBI taxonomy): Eukaryota > Viridiplantae > Streptophyta > Magnoliopsida > Ericales > Sarraceniaceae > Heliamphora > Heliamphora exappendiculata. The sequence goes on along the minus strand of JAOTRH010000010.1, from coordinate 3,135,251 downwards.
GTCTAACTTATTTGACTGTCGGATAATAAAATCTACCTGTAGGGTTTGACCCGATCAAAATTTATAAACTTCCTTAAGGGGGTATCGTCAATCCTGAACTATCATGTATGGATTCCGTCAATAATTTATAGTTATCATATAATTAATACCGCTATCCAACTCACCGAAAATATAGAACCATATAAGATCGCGCTCTCTAATGAATCAAAACAACAAATATTAAATATACGTAAATTAATAATTATTTCAGGATTAAGAGTATAAGCACTTTCATAATAATCTTGGGGTGTGGATTAATTTATATGGTCAGTATAAAATTAATTATCCCATTGTGTCTGTTTAATACACACAAAGTAGACTAGCACAGAGAGTCAGAACAATAGACAACGCTATTATCTATTTTCTATAACCAAGACAGTACTACTAAAATTCTGTGCTACAGTCGTACCAATGGTATGTCTATTTTCATCCAAACTGTGAACAATTTATTTTTATTCTACAAGAACCTAAAATTTGATTTTCTGTATGCAAGCCGTACTCTACACACCAGAATAAATACTATACAAAATAAATGACGTCCGTGCATAATATTAAAGAAATGATATATATACATAGCTCATTAAGATTCTTATAAAATAAAAAATTAATTTTATTAAAATAAAATTAAATACTAAAAATATGATTTTCAATATACCAATCCTAACAATCTCTCACTTATACTCAAAGGCCATACATTTGACTCCCACGCCTTCTAGATGACTATCAAAAGTCTTAACTTGTAGGCTCTTTGTAAAAGGATCTGCATGGTTATCTCCCGATACAATCATCGTAACAGCAACATCACCCCTCTGTACAATTTTTTGTCTCATGTGATACTTACGCTCAATGTGCTTTCCTTTCTTGTGGACTTTTGGCTCCTTCGAGTTTGTAATCGCTCCACTATTCTCACAATAAAGTGTAATAGTCGATTGAACTGAAAGTACCACATCTAGATCCAATAGAAAATTACTAAGCCAAACGGCCTCCTTGGCTACTTCAGGAGCTGCCAAGTACTCGACCTCCATGGTGAAATCAGTAATACATGACTCTTTGATACTCCGCCAACTTAAAGCTCTACCTCCCTAGATAAACACATATCCTGAGGTAAACTTACAAAAAATTTTGTCTGACTAAAAATCTAAGTTTGTGTATCCTAAAGGTACTAGACTGTCTACCTAGTAAATCAACATATGATCCTCAGTCCTTTTTAGGCACTTAATTATATTTTTTATCGCAGTTCAATGTTCCTGCCCTGGGTTAGACTCATATCTGCTAACTATGCCAACAGCAAAGCAGATGTCGGATCTAGTGCAAAACATTGCATATATTAGACTTCATACTGTCGAAGTATAAGAAATTGTCTTCATCTTCTTTATCTCATCAGGTGTCTTAGGACACTGATCATTGGATAGAGTGATTTTATGTCTAAAAAGAAAAGATATTTTCTTGCAATCTTGCATGCTAAAACGAGTAAGGATACAATCGATATATTTTGCTTGTGTTAAGCCCAACATCCTTTATTTTTGATCTCGCACAAGCTTGATCCCAATGATGTGACTGGTTTCTCCCAAGTCCTTCATATCGAACTACCCAAAAAATCATACTTTAACCGTAGATAATGCCCCTACATCGTTTTCGATGAGCAAAATATCGTCTACATAAAGTACTAGGAAGATCACCATACTTCTGTCACGCTTCTTGTACACATAGAACTCATCCGGACTCTGATCAAAATCATATGACTTTATGGCTTGATCAAATCGAGTGTTCTAAGACCTCGATACCTAGTTAAATTCATAAATAGATCTCTTAAGCTTGCACAATATGTGCTTCTAGCCCTTTGCAATGAATCCATCTAGTTGTACCATATAGATACAGTCGTCGAGACTTTTGTTAAAGAAAGCTGTCTTGACATTCATTTGTCAGATTTCGTAACTGAATTGAGCAGTAATGGATAAGAAAATTCAGATAGATTTAAGCACGACTACTGGCGAATATTTTTTCTCATAATCGATCCCTTCTTTTTAAGTGAACCTTTTAGCAACAAGCCTAGTTTTGAAGGTTTTAACTTTCCCGTTTGCTCCTCCCTTCCTCTTGTAGATCCACTACATCCAATAGATTTTATCCCTTTGGGTAGTTTTATAAGTTTCTAGACCTGATTGAAATACATAGATTCTATCTCTGAATTTGTAGCCCTTTGCCAAAGATCTGCATCTTTGTCCTGAAGTGCTTCATTGTAATTACAAAACTCGTATCTAGTTCTATCGGAATCCTGTCAAAAGACACTCCCAAAAATACATACCGATCAGGTTGATGAACAACCCTCCCACTACGACGAGGCACTACCTGTGTCTGTATACTTGCAGTAACACGCTGTGCAGAATCTGAACTCTATGCATCAGTACCCTATTCTTGATTTTCACCTGTCTCGATAATCCTCCCAATACGACGAGGTAATGAGATATCAGTGACTTGCGATTTCTCTTACGTTCTACTAGTATTTTCTCTCAATTTTTCTAAAATAATATTGCTTTTGGGCCTGTGGTCCATAATATAATCATCTTGTAAGAATTAGGTATTGATGCTAATAATGACCTTCTAATCCTTAGGATTACAAAATAGTCCATCCTTCATTCCCTTGGGATATCCCATAAAGAAACAGACTTCTGTCCTCTGTTCTAACTTACCCGCGTTCCCTTTCAGCACATCTGCTGGGTACCCCCAAATTCGAATGTGTTTCAGGCTAAACTTATGCCCGGTCCACAATTCTGTGGGAGTATAAGGTACTGACTTAGAAGGTACCAGTTTAGAATATAAGCTACTCTCTCTATAGCGAGTCCCCAAAATGAATTAGGTAAACCTAAATAACTCATCATGGATCTTATCATTTTCATAAAAGTCATATTCATTCTTTCTGCTACACCATTCTGCTGCAAAGTGTTCGATGCAGTCAATTGGGATATAATCACTTCTGATGACAGGTAGTCCTTAAACTCTCTAAAGAGGTACTCTCTATTACGGTCGGATCGTAGTGATTTGATACTTTTACCCGGACACTTCTCAACTTCTGCCTCCGCCTTGAATTCTTTGAATTTCTCAAAGCATTCAGGCTTACTGTGCATCAGGTAAATGTATTCATACATTGAGTAGCCATCAATGAAATTGACAAAGTACTTAAAGCCACCTCTAACCCAAATTGTCATAGGACCACATACATCAGAGTGAACCAGTTCCAACGGTTCTTTAGCTCTATAGTCTTTAGCCGAAAAGGGTCTCTTAGTCATCTTACCCTCTAAGTAAGATTCACAAATTGAAAGTGCCACCACTTCCAATGAACTTAAAGGTCCATCTTCTACCAGTTTATTTATTCTTTTTAGATTAATATGACCCAAGCGTAAGTGCCAAAGAAACGTTTAGTTCATTAAAGAACAAAAATTTCTCTTATATAGTAAATTAGATGTGTTATTCAATTCAGTTACTTGCAGTGTAGGAGAGATTAGAGTAATGACATAAAGATCATCTATCAATGTAGCAAAACAGATAACCCGTTTATTATCCTCAATAACCACAAAGCTATTAAAATAAATCAAATATCCGTCTTTCACCAATCTAGAAACGAAAACTAAGTTCCTTTTAATGGAGCTACATATAGAAAATTTCTCAATATTAAAATCTAATCTCTATTAAAATCGAGAGTGACATCTTTCACTGCAACTGCTGTTACCTTTGTATTATTGTTCATATGCAGGTAGATCTCCCTATCACTAAGTTGTCGAATTTTCTAGAACCCTTACAATGAATTGCACACATGATTAGTGACTCCTATATCTATACATCTGGTACCGGTATATAACACTGCTAAACATGTTTTCACAACCAGTTAACAGAAATTACACTATTTTGTTCGACTTGCTGAGACCAACTGGATATAACTTTTTTCACTGTCGTGTCTGCTTGCAGTGAAAATATCTGTCTTTCGACTTTTTCACACCAGTTAGTGGCCCACTAACTACCTTTGAAATCGTGGCACCCTATTTCTGAACTTTTTTCTTCTTTATGCCTTTCGGCATAAAAAAGAACCATTTTCAGAAACAAACACATTTCTTTGCATTGAAGGAATACCCTTAGTAGTTAAAGTTATATCCAAGTTACTTTTTTATTCAACAAAATTCGATCCCATTAGTTTATTTTTCTTTTAGTATTGAAGCAAGTGGGTTGAAAGTCATTTTAATCTTGAGAATTACATAATTAAAAATACTTTTAATTATGATAAGTAAAATTTTAAATTTATTTTAATTTGATTTTCTCTTCCATTTTAAAAGAAATTCGCAAGCAACCTAGTACCTTGTGAATAACATGCCTCGATGAGAGGACATTTACTATCCATCATTTGTCCAAACAGGCCAATCTCTATTAATTTTATTATCAAGGCAACTGACCTTGTTAAGTAAAATTAAATAAGTGACATAGCTTAAGTCCATTATATAATTGCAGTGACTCAGATAAAGAAAATACTATCATATACAGCTAAATATTAACCATTATCTAATTCCAAATCAATCGCTTCACAATGAACCATTCAAATGAAAAAACGATCCACACTAACAATTATCCAGAATTATCAGTGGTGGCTGGCGATACTGCAATTAATCTGTCTGATGGGGAGGAATGCCTTATTGCTAATACGCATGATTTAATTACATTACTTACAAACTATTGATAGAGACCGTGAAATTTATTTGTGAATAAATTCTTTCTTATTTGGATTTTTAAAACATTTTTTAAGATTATAAAAATCCGTTTAGTTAAAATAAATTTACTAATTTCGAAAGCCACACGATATGAAAGAATCAAACATTTTTTCGTGTACACGATTCCAAAAATTTTGGTTTGTCAAACCATCTTTTCGTGTTTTAATGCGTAACAAATAAAATTTAATAAATGTACAATTTTTTCTTCAATTTTTTAGCTTAAGGTAGTGATTAAAGGTATTTATTTATTTTATTTTTTGTTTCATATTTTTAAAAAAATAATAATTTATTTAGATGAAATATTTTTTTATTTAATTAATTCAAAATTCAAAATTAATTTTTACATTTTTTCAAGATATTTGATTTTATGAAAAATCATCTTAAACGTGATGTTTTGTAAAAAATAAAATATCTAAAAAAATTTCATTTAATTAAAAACTTTAATTAAAAAATTTATTTTATTTTTCATTACAAAATATTTTAATTAAAACAGAATTTTCGAATCAATTAAAATAATAAGAGAAAATAAAATAGAAATACATCATCTATGCACTTCATATATATATAAACCTGATATGTATATATTTTGATTTTATGATCGAATAGAAACTTTCGTGAGTTTCAAATTTCTTTTGAAGATAAGCTGTATCAACCATCGTTTCTGTTTGATTACTGTACCCCGATTGCATCAAGATTTCTTGATATACTAGTATATCATATCACGGTCTTCAAACATATCAAAATAACAATCAAAACAGCAACGGAAAATCAGAACCATCGCCAGCCACCACTGCACCGCCGGTGCCCTCTTTTGCCGCAAGCTTCAAGCGGGTTTTGCCGCCACTTCAGTGCTTCGTTTTTCACGCTTTTTATACTGAAAAATAGCTCTCAAAAAGTGACATTTTTTGTCAAAAAATCAGCTCGAAAACTGCTTGAAAAATAGCTAAAAAACTACTTGGAAAAAGCTGCCGCTGCAAGCCGCCCCAAACAGCCCACTATTTGGGATTTTTTCGGTGGTCTTTTTGCTCCTGTTTTTTTTTTAAATAGTTCAAATATTCAATCACCTATTACTTTGAAGAATGCCTCAAAAATAGTCCTGAAAAATCCCCAAAAATAGCTCCAAAGGGTCGCCACCGCTGTGCCGCCGAGAAGAAGTGGCCGCCGCCACCTATTTTTGTACACTATTTGGATCAATTTTTTTAATAGTTTTTAGATAGCGTTTTAAGGTATATTTACTGCTATTTTATGCCTAAGAAATTTCTCAAAAAAATAATCCAAAAAATAACCTAAAAATCAACATAATCGGCCCCGAACCGCCGCTGGCAAAGCCGCCGATCGTAGGCTATTTTTGCTAAAAAAAATAACGATTTTGACTTATTTTTGCTGTTGTTTTTAATGCATAAATACTATAGAAACTCTCCAGAAAAAAATTATTTAAAATCGTTAAAAACTTACCGCGATTCATGGCCCGTAAAAACCCGAAACACCACCGGTGCCGGTGCCGTTGCCTATTCTTCGTGTTCTTAGATATTCAACCTATTCTTAAAATAATCTAAACAGATATTTAAAAATAGAAACTTCTATTACATTGATACCTATGTCCCTAAGGCTCACATTCAATTATAGAAAAAACTTAATCTATCACGATCAACCATCGTGATTAAAAAAATAAATCAACATCCAAATTATTCAAACAAACATGAAAAATAGATGACCATAAAACTGGAATTAGAATGCCTGCAAAATCAAGTTAGCACAGTTCTAAAACTACTTGACCCCGCTAAACTGTAAACAAAAAATAAAACGGTTTTGATACCATTTGTTGGAGAAAAAACTGTCAAGGTTATTATTTTTATAAATGATTTTCGGTAAAAAAATTAACTGGATGGACAAACCCTGAATGGGCTCCGGATAAAACTTTTGACATCGAACGATCAAAATAAAAATTCGAGCAACCATAGTTAATTTGGAATAATACCTTTTACCGGTCGATTCTTTAACTACGATTTCAATTCCGAGTTAAAACTTCCGTGAGACCTTCTACTGTATTCCTTTATGCGATTCTCGATTATAGCGTGGGTTATAATCCATCGAGAACTCGTACTGATAGAACCTGGACAACTTTAGTTTTGAAAACAAGTTATGAATTTGGTTCAGCCTACCCGCATATTTATAAAGTTGCAGCAGGGACCTGTAGAGTAATTATGACAAAGATTTGTAGTATAACCCAAATACGTATCTAGTGATTTTTGCAATTAAGCAAATGTCTCAGCGGTATTTGTAATTATAAAAATCTTATAGCGATTTTTGTAATTTTCATTAAACACTAAATTACAGTTCACACTAAATTACAGTTCACACCACTAAAAAACTGTAATTGCAGTTTAAGTCATAATCTTAAGACAATCTTGCATTGAGCTTCTGTTATTAAATGTTTAACTCATCTCCCCACGTTAAGATTATCGATAGCCGCTAATTAAATTTAATTACTGATAATTTAATTTAATCGGTATCTAGAAATTCCTTAAACTCTTTTACTTAACTTATTTGATCGTTATATAAAAAAATGCACCTGTAAGATTTGGCCCAGTCAAAACTTATAAGCTTTCTTAAGGGGTATCATCAATTCCGAATTATCGAGACATGGATTCCGTCAATAATTAATATTCACCATATAATTAATACCGCTATCTAACTCACCGGGAATATAGACCCATATAAGATAGCACTCTCCAATAAATTAAAATAACGAATATTATTATATGTAAATTAATAATTATTTTAGGATTAAGAGCATAAGTACTCTAATAATAACGTTGAGGTGTGGATTAATTTATATAGTCAGTATAAAATTAATTATCCCAATGTGTCCGTTCAATACACACAAAGTGTACTATTACAGAGAGTCAGAATAACAGATGACGTTGCTATCTGTTCCATGTAATCAAGACAGGCCTACTAAGACTCTGTCTTATAATCGTACCGATTGTATGTTCATTTCTTTCTAAACGTGAACAATTAACTTTTATTCTATAAGAATCTAAAATCTGATCTTCTGTATGCAAGTCATACTCTACACACTAGATTAAATACTGTACAGAATAAAAGACATCATGTATAATATTAAAAAATGATATATATACATTGTTCATTAAGATTCTCATAAAATAAAAAATTAATTTTATTAAAATAAAATTAAGTACTAAAAACATGATTTTTAATAAACCCTAACGCAAACCACCATAACCGAACCAAATACCACCACCGCAGACACTGCTGCATCACCAAACACCACCACCTACTGCCACCACCAACCACCACCTCCTCGGTCACCTAAATACAACCATAGAACAACCACCAACCATTCCAGACCACCTTGGAATCACCAACTCAAAAACTCTCCATTTCGAAAATTTTAAGAAAAAGCAGTTTATCGTGCCACCTTTGGTTACCTGCCACCGTCACCACGGACCTCGAAACTTACTGGCATAAGTTTAGATAGAACCACCTTGCGGCCACCTTCGCATAGCTGCAAATGGTCGACAAATTTGACGTCCGCATTATTAGAGTGGAAGGTCCAAAGATAGATAGAAAATTCGAAACCACCCCTTACCTGTGATTCTCTTTCCCAGCACCAACGTTGTTGCATGATTCCAACTTTCTGAGTGCATGATGATGATTCATGAGTTTGCATGGGTTCTGTTTGCTTAAAACTTAATGTGTTATATGAGGAATTATATATATATTGTTATATTTATATATATAATATTCTTGTAACATTTTTTATTTACTAAATTTTATCAATTATATTTTCTATTATTAAATTGCATACTTAAGAAAACATATAAAAATAATATAATTCATATTGTTAGAAATATATATATATGCGCGTATGTACACTAATTTTAGACTAGTATAAAATAATTATTATTTTGTATTTAGAAAAATAATAAAAGTCACTATTGTTCTAAACATAAAATAAATAGATTTTACTCAATAAGCAAATAAATGATAAATTAACCTCAAAAGAAGATTTATTTTACATAAAAATAACCTATAATTAAAATTTTAAAATCTTAAGTAAAAACTTAAAATAAATTAATTTTGTTAACTAAGAAAATAGAACTTAATAAAAATAGAAAAAAAATGAAAATAAGTCAATAACTAAAATTCTTATTTTTATGTGTTATCTAGATTGGAAACATTGCGAACAAATTAATTGAGTAATTTTTGTTAGATCAGACGAGTCACTAGATATCTGAATTAGTTAAAGTTTCAAGTTTTTGCTTTATAACGAATCATTCGATATTGATATGATTGAATGATAATTAAATTGTTAACAATGATTGTGAAATTATGATACTATAAAGAAAGAGAATTATAGTTTAAATGGCGTCTCGTCTATTAGGGGACAATAAAGCATACCAGTTAGATGATGTAATAAAGGTAATGAGTCATGGCCAGGTGATTATGGAATAATCATCTCTACTTTAATTTGTAGGGTCGCTATCTACTAATCACTGGTAGAATCGTTAAATTCTATCTTTATGAAATTTAGAAACTGAAAATAATTCAAATATCGATGAATTCACACTAGCATTACTAATAGATATTGATATTATGTATTCAGGTGATACATGATCAGACGAAGGAAGAGGATGGCCAAAGAAGAATGTCTTTCTTTTTTGTTCTAATGTTCTAATTTTTGTAAAGTGTATGGCCGTTCGTTATGAATAATGTTTGAATGCATCTGTTAGTATGCTGTGAGAAATTTTAAAAGTAAGATCATTGGGAATTTGGAATGGATTTGTTTAAAAGAAAATAACTCGTTTTCTTTGCAACAAATAAATTAAGTTTTGCTAACAAATCGTGTGATTAAAAATCAGAATGAATTATTTTTTAAAAAAAGTTGTCAATTTATTAAATAAAGTTTGTGAGAAAAAATAGAGGTTTTTGATGAGTTTGATTCACTAGTTGGTCATCGACGCCATTCGAATAAATGGGTTGTGGCATAATTAATAAGCACATATATTTAATATTTGTTATTTTGATTAGCATAAGAGTGAGTTCTTTTATAGGTCAATAAGGTCGGTGAATTGGATAACAACATTACGTGTATGATAATTATTAATTATTAACGAAATTCACGTCTCAGTAAAGGAATTGGTGATACCCCTTTTAACAAAGCTTATAAGTTTTGATTATGTTAAAACTTATAAGTGAATTTTATATCCGACATGTTAAATAAGTTAAGTGGAAAATCTTAAGAGAAATATAGGTGGTCGATTTAAAAAATTATCAGTAATTTAATTTAATTGACGGGTATCTTTAATCTTATCGTGGAGAGATAAAAACAAACATTTAATGATATGGAACTCGAAATTATTTTTTTGAGATAAGATCAAGAGTGCAGTTATAATTCTTCAGTAGTATGAATTGTAATTTATAGAATCGGGAATTTAATTCGAATTGAATTAGATTTTTCTAATTGCATAAGGAGCTCGAATCTTATTTACTCCCGAGGTCCCTGCCATAATCTATTTATATGCAGCTAAATCTTTTGGCAGTTAGGGCTTTTATTATTTTTTGATGATATTAAAAATAGGCAGCCAACTAGTGTTTAGGTCATGGATTCAGAGCCTACTCTTTGTTCGTGATTAGGCATACAAGGAAATGACAGAAGGCTCCAGGTGCAGTTCAGTTCCCGCTCATGTGCATCCATTCAACAGGTTTTTATTCGAGTGGTGAGACAAGATCAAACCATAGAGATTTCGAAGGTACAATCCTTATTTTACTGAGCTAGGGTTTTATTGAATTTTTTTTCCTGATATAATTTGTATACACTGTCATCAGTTCTTGGGATTTAGTTTCCTAATAGATGAGTCTAAAGAGACCCTTCTCCCCTTTATATTCAAAGTGAAAGCTTAGAACTCACAACCCAAATTAACTCAGCAAGGTAGATCCAACGAGCCAAGTGACACTAGATTTGTGCCGTCTAACATGCAAGCAACAAAAGGCTCTAGTTAAACCACGTGTCAGGGAAAAGGGAAAAGGGAAACGCCAACCCTTTCTCGCTAAATGAAAAGACGCACTCTGTTTGGTAACGTTTATGATTACTATTTTCTATTTTTGTTTTAAAGATTTGCATTAATTGTAAACAAAAAATACGTTTGATAATTATTTTTATTTTAAAAAAAATATAAACAATTTAAATTTTTTATTAAATTATTGTAAATAGAAAAAAATATATTTTCACTTGATTTATAAATATTTTTTTTTAAATTTTTTCCTCTATTGTTCATTACCTCTTATGATCCCTACTTTTGTTACCATCATCGGCAAATACCTTCGGTCTCCGACAATTACTTTCAACCATTATTTTCGGCTTCCACCTCCCCCCACCACTCCCACCGGCAACCACCACCTTTCCCCATGAATCTCCGCATCCACCCATCGTTGGTAATCACTATTATCATCACCACCTTCGGCCATTACTCCTACCAATTAGCCACTACCTCATCCAACCCGCAACTGTAACATTCACCTATAACCTCCACCAACTAGTCATCACCTCCACCCATTAGCTCTCCCAGCAAGCTATCAGCTCCCCCACTAGCCGATATCACCACCCATAACCTTCCCTACTAGTCACTACCTTCGCTCACTGATCGCCACCTGCACCCACAATTGTCACCGCCATCACCTGCGACCGTTATTTCTAATGCCTTTGCATATCTCAATACATTACATTTGACTATTGACGACCATCTTTACAGAATCTTATACCTATGAGCTTCCCAACCAAACAACCATTGACTGCTTTCGTTGAATTATCTCTTGCCACCACCTCCTTTCACCACACCCGACTACCATAGTCATTTTTACCTCCTACTGTACACTTGGCCAACTTCCCCTTTGTTAATGGCTCCATTCGACTACCTCTTAATTGTTTCAACATGAAATTTTATAAAAATATATCTTTGTCAAACTTGTTTTTTGTTTTTTAAAAATAAATAAAAATATGTTTATATTTATTGTAAATGAAACACAAAAGTCTGTAAACTCTACCAAAGAGGGCTAAATGTTTCGTACTTTGCGTTCTGCGTCGCTGCCATCTCAAATCGATTTGCATTTTCTTCACCTGTGATGGATTAATCGCCTCGGGAATGGAGAACATCTGATTGGTTGCCATGCGAACAGTCAGTCTAGCACCCAACTGGAGCATTTACATGCTGTTTTCTAGATACAAAAAGTGAATAGTTACATGCTAATTTTTATAGAGAGAGAGAGAGAGAGAGACGGGTAGTTTTTTTTTAGACATTTTAAGCAAAATCAAAAGTCCATACAGTTTCAATTTTGAGGAACACCAAATGAGTATTCTCCATTTATAAAATAATATAGATACAAAGCTCCCGTATAAAGTGCTAAAATTTAAAGAAAATCGCATTAAAACTCAACAAAAACAAATAAATTTAAAAATTCAACATCAAAACTCAAACTCATTCAATACAAAATCAATTCAATATATATATATATATATATATATATATATAATTAAATTAAAAATTTTAGTTTGGTTTGGAATTGAAATCGTGACTATATATTCGTGAACTAATTTATAATTTACGATTTATGTATTTTTAAAATTGAAATCAAACTGATTCAAAGCAAAATCAAACCAATTTACACCGTTCGAATTGGTTCTCCAATTTTGCCATTATTATTATTATTTTTTATATAATTTTATTTTTTTTTGAAAAAAAGAGAAGGAAAAAGAGTTAGAAGAACTCAAATCGGTCATCGAGTGAGTAACCTCTAAGGTTATGACCACTTGAAACTTAGGTGGGAAACTCCTTATGTACAGCCCTATTTGAAACCATGGGAGATGACTCTTGTTACCCTACGGCTCTTCTCTGGCTTCATTGTCTCTCTTCACTAACAAGAACCGTGTAACATGAGATGAGAATATTACAAAGATTTATGACCACCATCCTCAGATTCAAAACTACTTATCAATGTTCAACGACATCATCATCATCAACACCACGATTCCCGTTTGGCCCCTTCAACTCCACAACACAACGAAGATGGAAGAAGAAACCAGCCGTCACAGCACAGACACGCTTAGAGGGCCGAACCAGAGATCTCAAGCTCGACAAACTCATGTCCCGACTCAGCCAGCTTAGCCTCGTCCTCACACTCCACGCACTCGTCTCCACTCGGAAGCGAGGCCCTTTCGTCTCCCTCCAGCTCATGTCTCGGTGGAAGAATCTCGTCGGCCTCAACATCCCCACCGCCGCTTTCCTCCGAAAATATCCTCACATTTTCGAGGTATTTACGCATCCCTTGAGAAGAAACGTTTGTTGTAAAGTAAGGAAAAAAATGAGGGACCTAATCGAAGAAGAAGATGAAGTTATTAGGGGTTCGGAATTGGAAAATGTTCGGCGCGTAAAGAAGCTTTTGATGATGTCGATAAATGGCACACTTCGCGTTCATGCTTTGAGGCTGATCAGGAGGGAATTGGGTTTGCCCCAAGACTTTCGAGAGTCAATACTTGCAAAATATACCGACGATTTTAGGTTGGTTGATTTAGAGGTAGTGGGTATGGTTGATAGAGACGAGGAATTGGGTGTGGCTGTGGTCGAAAAGTGGAGGGAGAAAGAGTTTAAGGAGAAGTGGTTGAGTGAGTTTGAAACCAAGTATGCATTCCCCATTAATCTCCCGACTGGTTTTACGATTGAGCCGGGGTTTAGAGAAAAATTGAAGAATTGGCAAAAACTTCCTTATGTGAAGCCTTATGAGAGAAAAGAGGTTGTGAAGGTTCGCACTTGCGGAGGGATTGAGCGGTTTGAGAAGCGAGCTGTTGGGATTCTTTACGAGTTTTTGTGCCTGACAGTGGAGAAAATGGTTCGAGTTGAACGGTTAGCGCATCTCCGGAGGGATTTTGGTATAGAACTTAACTTGTGCGAGCTTATTTTGAAGCACCCAGGAATTTTCTATATATCTACTAAAGGAAACACCCAAACAGTTTTTCTAAGGGAAGCATATAGTAGAGGGTGTTTGATTGAACCAAACCAGATTCACGTTGGTAGGAAGAAAATGTTAGACCTTGTTTTGCTGGGACACCGAAATACTAGAGAATTAAGAACTCAAAAGGAAACCAAGGATGAGAGTAGTAACGTGGCACGGGATGACATTGAAGGGCGGATGAGGGATGGTGACTGGGTTCTTCCGTTTCTAGGTAATTTTAGTGATCAAAACGACGCTGATGAGCTCAGTAAGATTGGTGGTTTATCTGAGGACGAGCTTAATGCGCTCTCTTGAAATCCGTCCAAGTAGTAGGCGATCATCAATCATTGCATTGTACACTTTCTAGCATGTAGTACTTTTTTCTCTGTAATAATTCTCTCCCATCAGATTGTTGCTTATTGCGTGCTTTAATACCAAGAAGTTTGCTTCCTTCAGTTAACTTCTCAAGAAAAATCTCACTTGGAACAACCCTAAATTCGGTCAGTGCTGTTTGTATTAGTCCTTTATTGTTTTCAGTGATTTCATACTGTCTCCTCTATTTGTGGTTTAATCTTAATTTTTTCTAATCATAATATGAAATCTTCCTAGCATTAATACCACCACCACTGTGTGTAAAATATAAAAATAGAAAAAGAAATTGATTTTTTTGTTCTCGCTTTCATAGATGGAATTTATGTCTTTTCATATCCATTTGATGATTCTACCAATTTAAAACTAGTATGAATGGTGATCATATGTAGAAATAACAAAATATTATATAGTATGAGCTTGAAATCTTCTTTCATGTAGATTTTGTTGTTGTTGGGAAATAAATCAACGCCAAAATAAAATACATGCTCGGAGATCCAGAAAATACATTTTTATTAAACTTTCAACAATTTATAATAATCTGAAATTACAGAAAATGAAATAACAGGAATAACATAAATGGAATTTGCAAGCCGAGTCCTGCAATCGCAGTTTCCTTAAGAATGATTCGCCGCCTACCGAGGGTGTTGTAAGTATTCCACCGACGTCACTCTCCCAGGATAAAACGGCTCCACGATCTTCGGAACACCACCAAGGATCGGCTACGAACGTTCTTCGTCTG